>DF243117.1:0-56495 GCA_000507305.1 Breviolum minutum Mf 1.05b.01 | reverse complement strand
GTGTGCACAGTTTTCTTTTTGGTTCAATTAACGTGGAACCCATAAAATGATGGTATCCCATGGGAATCTCCTCTTCCAGGCACCAAAATAATTTTCAGGGTGTAATTTTCCCGCATATCTTCCTTGCATCGGTTTTGGGGCCAAACCTCATGGAATACTCATTGGAACCTTCCTTTCAAAATATATCTTGTGAAGTATACAACTCCACAAAAATGGCTGAGATTTTTAGGAGCCGGTAAAAATGAACTTAGGTTTTCGGAAAAAAAACATGTCAATTTTCAATTTTCATATCCCTTACATAACCCTTCCAAGTACCCCCACTGCTGTACCCCCACTGTATGACAGGGCACCAGCCAAGTTGATGGCTGGCAAATCTGCGATGACCTCGAAGGAGGGTCATTCATGGCATCTTTGAAGGGTTGATGTGTTCAGCAGTGCCACACTACAAAAGCAGCCTGATGATTTTGTGCATACCTTCTGAAGTATATTTTCACCTGATGATTTTGTGTCTAGTCAGAAAAAACCTAGTATTTTTTTTCCCTTTTCAATGAAGAAACACAATACATATGGTGGATAGTCAATGAAAGCTGGCGGTCTTGACGTTTTACGTTGCCAATTCGGCTTGGGAATTTTCTTAACTTGAAACTCACGTGCGATTTTTAGTGGTTGCCCAGCTGGTGGTATTTTGAAATTCTATGTCATGGAAGTCCTTGTTTGGTAGTCAATGAGTCAAGCCCCCTCTTTTTTGGTTTACCATATTTGGGACACGTTTCATTAGGGGGATTCTTTTTGAAATGACACACAGGATGTAGGCGTCATCATGTGGCAAGATGAGATGAACGACCGTGAGTTGTTTTTGGGGACTGGAAAACATGACTCATTAGGATACATATACACACACAACACGCACTCAAATCAATAGATTAGATAGATACATTCAGAAATATGTATAGTGTAATTAGATAGATATGTAATTCAAGAGATACATAAATATATATAACTTGTGTTGAGTTTGGCAGGCATGGGTGCACAAGAATCATTTTCATTTAGGAGTTAATATGACCAATCTATTTTGGCTCAAGTTCATTGATCCAAAAAGGGTGGTCATTGTTTTTGACCAGGGGCTGGAAGGGTGACGTCCATGCCCCTGGATTCCGTGGCGGTACACACCAGGTTCAGGGTTGTGTCACCTGCCACACACGTTGCATTCGTGCAACACGTGCGGTCTTTGAGGGCATCGGGCAGAAACCGTGATGCTTTTGCCCTGTGGACTAGTGTGGTGGAGTTCCAGCATCTCCCGGTGCCAGATGAGAATCCACGTGACATCGAGGGTATGCCACCGCTGCCCAAAGCCGTGTGCAGCTTGGCCGGCTGCATGCGGTGCGAGTCACTCAGGGGTGGTTTCCACTTTCCGTGGCTTGGTGTCTGGTGCAAAAGGGCAGTTGTGCCAAGGGATGACGCCACGGTGGCCGAAGCTTTCCAAGACTTGGACTCCGACCCCAACTACATGGATGCCCTGCAGCTGCAGATGTATGGGAGCGGCTGCACCATCGAGCACTTCTTGCCACCAGCATGGCACAATGTGTTCATCCGGGCTGCCAATGAAGTGGGCTGCGCCTCGAGGTTTGCCCGTTTGGCAGGTGGGCCATGCAGTATGGCGTGAGCCGGTCCAAGATGTCACCCCCAGCCGAGAGCAAGCATGGGAAGATCTTCGGAAGAGGGCCCAACGGGCTTTGGTGGGGTGGTGGACCGCGGATGCAAACGACTACCTGCCTCGCAGTTGCATCGCATGTGGCATGCCATCCAGGCATGTTTGCTCAGCTTGCCTCCAAGCTATCTGCGAGCACTGTGTCACCGTGTTGGGGCCTATGGGACCGGTGTGTTGTGAGCATGCTGGGGATGATGACACGGTGCGATGGACGATGCCACCATTGCACGTGGGGGAGGACACCTCTGTCCTCCTTCGAGCATTGCTCGTCGAAGCGCTCAGGCGGCGTTGATCGGCGGAGCCCGTCCTTGATCCTATGCGGGGCGACTGCATGGGTTTTTGGAGGGATCTCCCCTGTGGAATGCATGGAAGATGACATCAGGCCAAACAAGACAGCGTCTGGATCAACAGGGGACCGGGCTACACCCGAGGACCGGGGTTGGTCCCCACTGACAGCGTTGGAGATCCTGACAGCTAACAAGGTGGCAGACTGGAGGACGAGGAATCAGATGAACGATGACAGTGACTTCGCGTTCAGGTGGTCTTCCCACACTCAGGCCATCACAGAGGCTGGACATGCAGTGGCCCATGCATGGCTTCAGGTAAGATCTGAGCAGCAAGATCTCCTTTGGCCGGCGGCAGCGAAGATGGTTGACGAGCTTCCCAAACCAACTCCTTCTCAGGCACCGAAGCTGCAGCAAGCCTTCTTTGGACCCAAGTCGAAGAAGAGACAGGCCAAGCAGAAGAGAGCTCCTGTGCGGCTCCGAGCCAATCCATCTGAGTCTCCAGATGCCATACAGTCAAGGGTGGATGCGCTGGCGTCGGTGTTGCAACAGCTGGGTGCAATCAGACCATCAGGACGCATGTCAGAACAGCTCGAAGAGGAATGGGCAGGATCTTGTGTTTGCTTGGCTCAACGCCTTGTTACATCGGCAGAGCCGGTGACGGTTCTCAACGCTCTCAAAACTCACCAGGAGCTTCGGAGCTACATGGCCAAGAGGGAGCGGCAAGGTGAGCCGGAACGGGTTGATCTGGACTCGTTCCTTCACAGCTCGTCCACGACTGCACCGTCGAGGGCGTTGAATGCCCTTAAGTGGCTTAACAAGCACGGCCACTTGGGTTGGGACGTCGTTGACTTGACTTGCCCAGCGTCCATTCGGCCTCGCAGCAAACGGGGTCAGGCGGCTGTGATTTCTCCGCCGATGCTCATGTTCTTGGAAGAACAAGCTGAGCAGATGTGTCGGTCGGGTGACGATCGATGGTCATGCCTCCTCGGGAGTTGGATGGTGGCGGCGGGCTGTATGCGGTATCGACACCTGACCAGGTCGACTCCGAGACGGGTGTCTATGTCAACGTTCCACGCCACCTGCCATCGTGGGAAACAACGGTTTACAAGGAAAGGATTTGACTTTTCTCTCCCTGGCGAATTTGCCTCGGGCTTCTCCTGGTCCAGGCAGTGGCTTATTCGCTATGAGGCACTGTCAGAAAAACAGAGGAAGACTGCTGGGCTTTGCTTCAACAAGGATGGCATTCCTTGGACCCTATCTGATGTCACCACTGAAGCACAGTACCTGTTCGCCAACTACCTCACGGATGCATCAGCCCTAACAACGTACAGCTTCCGATTCCCCAACTTTTGGCCAACTACTCAAGTTCTCTCCTGTTGAGTTGAATGCTCTGGGAGATTGGCAAGAGCGGGGAGCGACCCCGAAGGAGGCATCAATGCCTCTGCATTATTCGGGTGCGAAATACGCTACCAGCATGCGTATGAAGCACCTGTTAATGCTGTGTATCCCGGAGGTCTGCGAGTTCGAAGCTTGGGAGGTTGTGCCAGCTACAGTGCTGCGATCTGCTTTGGCAGCAGCCAGGGAGGCTTTGGATCGGCCCATCAACCGGGATGCTCAGACTTGGTGGGCTCAACCTATGTCAGCCAACGAGACCAAGGACCAGTTGGTGCTTTCAAAGAGCCTCCTCGACAAGGCATCGCAGCTCAAGGCAAAGGGCCGTTCAGCATCAGCAGCAAGGTCAATGCCGTCGACCGTGAACAACAAGGTGCTCAGCGCCTTCATGAAAAACGGTGAGGCCCTCTGTGGTGCATATCAAATGAATCAATGCCCTCACAAAGAAGCCCACTGCACAGGGTTGCACAAATGTGCGGTGCTCTTCAAACAGGGTAGGGTGTGTGGGGGGCGCCACCCCGGGATTGAATGTAACGACAAACGCCACATGGTGGCATCCCAGATGCCAATTCCGGAAGCCCCAGTGCCCGAACCTGCAGGGGCGTGACCTTCCAAACCAATCCGGGCACCAGTTCGACCAAAACCAGCGCTCCCAGAAGCTGCTTCACCCAAGTCATCACCAAGACCGAAGTCACCAGACAGGCTGCCTAGGAAGCGTGTGCAGGAGGAGGGCCCTCCTGCTACACCTAGGCCGCAGAAGGCAGCTCGTCCAGCAACACCAGTGCGTGGTTGAGAGGATGCAGCAAGGCGGGTGGACCAACACTTTGATCGGTTGGCGACCACACGTGGCAAGACAGCTCAAGCACCCACCTGTGTGTTCCAGCATGAGTCAGGAGGACAGGTATGGCTATCAGGACTCCCAACAGTTGCCACTATGCAGCATTGGCCGGAGGCCACCATTCAGGTGGTCTGCTTTGCCGAGCCCTTGGACAAGAAAGGTGGCATTCAACTTCCGGGGACCCAGCTGCTGGTTGTGGCGCCATACCCAAGCCATGAAGAAGCAGAGTACACAGCCCCACTGGCGTTTGTTTTGGCTGTTTCAGCTAGCTGCTCAGCGGCCAGGACCGGCAAAGCTCGCCTGGTTGGCGTTGGACCCGCGAGTGATGAGGAGCTGGGCTATGGCTCCTTTGGCTATCACCCTTGGGTTGTCACCGGTGGACCCGGCAGAAGCAGCTCGGGTGCCTATGAGGAAGCGGGTTCCAGATGTTTACAACTCAGAAACGAAAACCATCCCAGATTGTTGTGTCTATGTGGGACGTGGCCACCACTCTCACCGGATTCCCACTACCAAGTGGGCCTCTCAGCAGGTGCCAGGCCATGATGTCTCTCAAGAAGACTGGGTTTGTGGATACATCCAACAGATCTGCTCATCGCTGTGGACGTCATTGCCAGAGCTCTTGGGCAAAACGCTTGTCTGCGATTGCCCCTGGCAGGACCTTTGCGAAGCAGACATCCTGGCAGGGTTGGTGTTCGAGGCAACTGCACCGGCATCTTCTCAGGAGGGGACCTCCAGAAGTAGATCAGGCAACGGGCAGGCTGCTAAACCATCGGGACGCGCTTGGTTTGACGGGTTTAAGTTCCCGCTGATAGAGGATGTGCTGAACGGACCTCCATTTGTGGATTACTACCAATGGAAGCTGGAGCAGAACGGCTGTTGGGAGGGACCCCAGCTACCCACAATGGCTCCATGCAATGTCCGGTTGGCGCAACGTTATGCTGAAGGCCAGCAGGCGGGTGCATACTCCCACAGAGCAGCATTACCCCCTCTATTGCAGTTTGGTCTGTCACCTGATGATCATTTCTCAGCAGCGTTGACCCGGTCACAACTTCCTTTGCCAACGGAGTCCCCACCAATCTTGGACGACGACTTGCAGTTTGCAGCTTGGGCTACCGCAACATGGCGGGGCCAGCTCCGAGCTTATCGTCAGAAGGCTCTGGGGGCGTTGCGAGAGCTCAAAGCTCGTTGGTCTAGTATCTCTAGAACCTTGGTACGCCACCAGTCAGAGGCAATTAGCCAGGTGACTTCCACAAGAGATGTGGGGTTTCTCGCCTTGCTATTGCTGATCACTTCTTGGAGCGACACGTCCTACCCTTATGGACTTGTCAAAGGGCTTCCTGCGGTGGGGTACGCCCAACCATACGGGATTTTCCCTATTCAACCTTCCGAGAAGCTGACCCAAGCGGATGTCCTCCAAGGATGGGAGTATCATAACAAGACCATTTTGTCTTCGATGAGGCCAGGTAAGGATGATACCTTTCTATTATCTCAGAGTGTCCAGGACGCAGAGCAAGGGTTTTGTACTTTTCCCATGAGACGACCTGACTTCTTGCGAGCTATCAAGAACCAACCTCACCGACTGATACCTCGTTGTGTCATCACCCAGAGCTCGGGTAAGCAGAGAATCATCGATAACGCAGATACAGGCGGTCAAAGTTCTCTCTCTTCAGACTCTAACAAACTTGTCCTTTGCTCCCCACTTCGAGTTGCTCATCACATCTCAGCAGCGATGGCGTGGCTATCGCGGTCTGCCCTCGAGCAGGCCAAATCCACTGACTCCTGGGAGACAGGAGGTGAGGACTGGCCAAATGCGTATCGCCATTCCCCGATGAGTGCATCGGAAGCTACCGGCTGCGTAGTTACTTTCTGGCATGAAGAGTGGAATGAGCCAGCGTATCAATTGTATACAGGACTCTTGTTTGGACTGCCTTTGGCAGTTACCTCTTTCAACCGTTATAGTCGATTGGTTGAAGCGCTCGGTCGGCGCTTTACCTTCGTTCTTGTCTCTATGTACTTTGATGATGCTACTATTACAGACCGGGCCAGCAGTAAAGGGTCAGGGCAGTACGCGTTTGAGGAGCTCAACAAGTTGTTGGGCACCCCTTTTGTTGACGAGAAGAAGCAAACCATGGCTGTGTCTGGTACTTTCCTAGGTTTGGACCACGATCTCTCCCAGTGTATGTCATCAGGTGTCGTCCAGTTCTGGGCCCGTGACCGTCTCCAGTCCAAGATGCTCGACATTATTAACTCAGCTCGCACATCTGGATCTCTTACACCAGGGACTGCAGCTAAGTTGTACGGGGTTGCCAATTTCTTTGAGCAGGGTGTTTGGGGGCGAGTAGGTGCCGGAGGCCTTGCAGCCATTAAGGAGAGGCAGTACAGTCGAGGCTCCTCTCTGACACCTGCTATTTTAACTTGCTTCGAATTCTTAGAGGCAGTTATCTCTTTGCATCCCCGCAGACAGTTGGAGATCACTCCACTTCCTTGCAGGCGTTTCTGTGTGGCCTCAGATGCAGCTCTTGAAACCCCAAGACAAGGAACCGGAGGTTTCCTGATTGTCTGGTTCGACCCTCCCGAGCGACGGGAAGCGTTCGTATCAGTCATCCCAGATGAGCTCTACGACATTTGGATGCCAGGCGACCGCAAGATTGCTCAACTCGAGATGCTGATGATCCTTTTTGGGCTCTTGGCAAGACCAGAGCAGTTCCGCGATCGGCGGGGCATCTGGTTTATAGACAACATAGCAGCGTTGATGTGCCTCATTCGAGGCCGCTCAGATAATGCCGACCTGGAGCATATCGCCAATATGATCCATGCAGCATTGTTTGCTCTCCGGTGTTGGTGCTTCTGGGAGTGGATCCCTTCGAAATCCAACTGGAGTGATTCAATCTCTCGGCTGGGTGCAGCCGATCCATGGTATCGTAGCCATTCTTTCCACTTCTATGAAGCCTTTTTCCCTCTCATCTTATATCATCTCCCTTTGAAGGCGTACATTTGCATTTTTGAGTTCTTATGAGTGCTTTGGGGCTAGAGTGCGTTGGGACCAGTGTGACTGGCTGATAGACACTGGCCAGTTAGACAGGGGTGACTGTCCCTGCCTGGCTGGTGTCATTTCAGCATAGCTCCTTTGATGAACAGCATCGGTTCTGATGAACTACCCAAAGCACTAACCCACAGGTGATGTGGGGAAGCAGGTACGACTGTGAGATGAAAATAAGTGCGAGTGCTTCACGAGAGTAGGGGGGAAGGCTATGACACCATAGAGGTACCTTATTGAAAATGTATACATATACAAAAAAACACATCATAAACCAAACGATACATGAAAATGCATGAATTCATGAATGTATGTATAGATCACACATCTTCACCTTGCCTTCAAGTATTTCATGATCTTTCTTGATTCTTATCTTTTTCTTTTTTTCGCAAAAACATTGATGAACCAATTTAGATACCTGTCATATTGTTGATGGTTCAGAAATCCTACAAACAAGTTGAGGTTTGTAGTTTATCCCATCATTTAAGAGGTTTTATATATATATATATATATTCCTGTTTCGTGCCAGCATTTCTGAACCATCAACGTTACGTAGCATATGGATGTTTCCCAAAAATAGTGGGTTTTCTTCCAAATCATCCATTTGTTCATAGGGTTTTCCATTATTTTCATCATCCATTTTTGGGGAAAAATCCCCTATTTTAGGAGTGCCACCCATATCAACGTTCGGCTGTCATTTTTTCCGAAAAATATCTTTCCGCAAAGCGGCAAGGAGATAGAAGTGCCTCAGTATGATGGAGCGTTTCATGCCACCGGGACCTCAAGCCTCGTTGGATGCGTGTTGGATGAGCTCATTAATGATTGACCACCCCTTTTGGTTGATGGTTTCAATACGAAAAAAAACCAACCATTTTTCTACCCGCCGAATCATTGAATCATCTATTGATGGTTCAGAAATCTGGCGAGCAGCACCGAAAAGGATGTGAAAAAAGTCCGTCGTGAATAATGGGCGAGCTTCACTACCAACCGTAGCTCGTTCTTTCCCGGGATTTCCAAACAGAGGGAGTCCAACAATTTTGAATCTTCCGGTGATGGTGACATATCTATCCTTTTACCCCAACGACCGCAAGTACTGTACCCTGATTGGTGGTGAAGGGTATAGTACTCGTAGATGATTCAATGATTCAGACACCAATCACTAGACGATACTATACCACTAAGTCATCATCTAACCACCAATGCTGGTATAGTACTTAAAATCCGGAGTGTAAATAGTGGAATATTCCTTACAAGATGAGCCCCTACCAGTTATACATGGGGTTAGAACCTCTACAAATGGCCTCAAACATGGGTAACTGGGGTTATAATGCTCATAATCCTACTTCTAGGGGTCATAATCCCAATTTTTTCAGCTTGTAGGCGCTCATCTTGTAGCAATCTCAACTAAATAGAGGGATTTCTCAACCACCAACGACCGACCAGCCGGGCGCGCACCACTCAGCCACTCAGTCCGCCCTCGTGGCACACAGCACCTTCCGTCGCATTGGGGATGAAGAAGGGACTGAAGCAGCTTTGAAGGTGGACAATGTGGGGGGGAATTTTTAGGAGACAATTTCCATCTCCAAGATTCAACTCTTCAACTGTCCAATGTTTTTTTTGAAGCTTTTTTTCGTTGTACATTTTGGGGATTTGGTGGGGTGTGAAGGAGAAAATTCAAACTCTATCACCTCGTTTTTTTTGGGATTTTTTTTTGGATTTTAGATTTTGTTTCGGTTGCTAGAAGCCAAACCAATTTCATGAGGCAAAAACCATTATGGACTTGAAAGGGAGCGTCAAAGAGTTGTTGAGTTTTGGTGGGAAAGGGCCATTATTCAAACGGAGGAGTATTGGTCTAATGGATTGACAAGTCCAAGTGATCATCCAAGTATCGGCATGAGGAGAATTCCAGCATCTTTTTTTGATTTTGATGTGTGGCAAGAATACTTTACCCATCTTAATCCAATTTTCAATGCACGTTCTTATATATTCACATTTTTAGATGGATGATACCAAGAGTTAATGAAATGTCTAGTCTACATGGTAGTTCATTTTTTTAAACATATGTTGATCCCTACAATTTGCTGAGCATATTTTTGTCAGATGGGTTGGTTCAACCATCAACCCACACAACAACACCACCTTGCCATGTCAGGTGGTGAATGAGATTCGAAGTTTGGGAGGTGGTGGGCCCGACTTGGAGAAAATTCTGATGGATTTTTTGCCATCAGGAAATTATATGGATGTTTCCGAAAATGATGGTACCCCCAAATCATCCTTTAAAAAATAGGGTTTTCCATTATTTTCACCATCCATTTTGGGGTACCACTATTTTTGGAAACACCTATATATCTGAAAGGTGTACAATAAGGTACTGTTGATGGTTCAGAAATCCCAAGGCGAACACCCACCGTTTGGATGGTGCTAAAACCCCTATAAATACGGGCGAACAGTCGCTTGTAAATGCCAGGTTTGTGTTCTTGTACATGCCGGGTTTCTGTCGCTTGTACATTCTCGGTCTCTATATGCTTGGGACAGCCAACAGCTAGCAGGGTCTAAAGTAGTCCTGAGTAGAGATCATGTGGTGCAAAAAAGAGAAGTTGTTGTTGAAGCTACGGAGTTGTAGGTGAAGTTACGGAGTTGTAGGTGGCGACCAGTTTTCCTCATGAACTGCTGAAATCAAAGTGCACCTCATTGTTGGAACCTTCTTATGTATATGTCACAGCATACATGAAGTACAAGTTGCCCAGCCCAGTCAATCCGACCCCCCACCTGCCAATCTGTAGACTACTATGTGTACTATGTGTGCAAGTCCAAGTACGTTATCATCCCACCCACTCCACCCACCCCACCCTACCCACCCACCACCCGCACTCTAGTATGTGTGCAAGTCCAGGGAACGTTATCATCCCACCCACCCCACCCACCCCACCCAAAAGGTGTGTGCATGTACAAGTGACGTAGTAGAAGCTCTTGCATGTACAAGTGACGTAGGCATGTGCAAGTGACGTAATCAGCGCATGTGTAAGTGACAGTCTGGCCTATAAATACTGGGATATATTTACATATATTTACCATATCAACTGGTAAACGCCGGATTTCCGAACCATCAACAATTTTTCCTCAGAAAAAAAATTGAACCAACTTTTGAACCCCCCCCCAAAAGTCATGAACTTGGATTTGTTCAGGAGGATTGTCCGGGGTTAAACGGCTTCACCTACAAAAATCCACCAAATCCTGGGAAAAGTCAGCTTCCAAACAGCCTGAAATGATTGATTGGGGTGTAAATCCCCTGAGGCCTGGTCTGGAAAAACCGGTTCACCTGGGATTTTGTTTTCCAAGTTTTTTAAAGATGCAATTTGTTGACTTTTACAAACTTGTTTAGTTGGTGATGTTTTTTTACGGAACGATGGTGTTCATGATTCATTGTTCAGCACACATTTGGAAGAATATGTTTGTATATGTTTAATTTGTTCCAGCCATCGAACAAGCAAATCTAAGTTGGATGAATTGGCTGGTCCCCAATCCCTCTCCCTCTAAACTAAATATCTCTCATAGATTCACCCTTTTCTTGAAGTTTTTAAACGGTCCAAAGTGAGTCCCTATACTTCTACCATATACCCCAGAATCAAAGATAGCTGGCTGGACTACCGCTCATGTCGAACAAAAATCAGTCATCTTCGATTTCCGAAGTACTCCCACAGGTAGACAGAGGTTAAAGTAGATAGCCCAAGTCCCAAAAGGGGTAACTTCGCAGAAAAGCCCTGAGCCAGATCCATAAAAATTGTGCCAAACTTTCCAATTTGGTTGAAACTAGCCTTGCGCACCAGTCTGCTATTAGATGTCACCTGGCCACATTTGTTGCTTCCCAATTTTGGGCTCTTGAAACTGTGAGGTTCTACACTGCAGAAAGACATGCCAAGACCTAGGCAAGCGATGTAGAGAGCGGATGGGGATGAATTATTTGATGAGTTTTTGGATCCCTAAAGATTCGCGAGCTTAGCATAAATCAAGTCAGTAGGTCTGCCGACTGACTGTTTCATGAGGTCATTGGACAAGGGTTAGTTCAGTTCAGAAGATCATGGCATGTTTCAAGCGCTTGGATGGAACATAATATTCAACTTACATTGCAAGTGAAGTGACAACCTCTTGATGATAGGACCTACAAGTGCAACAAACAGCGGGCTGAAAACTACATTGACACTACTAGGAGAAAGTAGATGGCGCAACTTCCATGATGTGGGTTTATCAGGGTCCCATACAAGGAGTGCCTTAGGAGTGGCTAAGGATCTAACGATCTAATATCCACGTGGTATGCTGCTCACTACCATTTTTTTCCAGATCCGTCTTTAGGGCAAAACGTTCAAATCCTGCACCAGTATGTAACATCTCCCATCTTTGTGGGTTTGTCATTGGTGTTATCATTTTTTAACCATTATGAGTTGCTCAACAAAATGCAAAGTTATGATAAGTTTGAAGGATTTTCATGGCGGGTCAACCTCCACCCCCTTAACCTACCCCACCTCAGAAATAAGGGGTTTTATAAGGCCTTATTAAGGGAAACCAATGCTATTTAATAAGCCCTTAATAAGGCCTTATTTCTGGGGAGGTTGACTTGTCATGAAATTTGTCCCTAATTTTGCATCGTTTGGCTTGGTGTCAAAAAAATGACCACTGTTTTCGACCAATCCAATTCAGGTTGTTTTTGTAAAAGGAGGTGTTAGGAACTGAGTAAATGGGTTGATAACCTCAGTATTTATGCCATTTGGAAGGAGTCCCACAACCCCCACAACCTTGGGGACGATCACGATCACCATAGTTGCTGACTACTTACGATCAAAACCATGGGTTGGTTGGAAAAAATGAGATGGAAAACCACCCACGGCTTGGGGGATTTTTTCGAAGCACACAAAAAAAGGATCCCAGAAGTAACCAACCCACTAGTAAATGGAAACCGTTGTTACATATGGGGGATCCCTACTAACCAACTATCACTATAAGGATTTTCCTATAAGGATTTTCCTAGTAAAAATGGTTCCACCGCAAGGTTTCTGAAGCATCGGATCGCTCCTTGGAGGCCTTTGCCACCTGCTTTCTCCTCAGCTCCCATGGCCGTGGTGAATCCATATCACGTGAGGGAACTTGGGGGGAAGGACATGGCCAGACGGGACGTGGCTAAACGTGGCTACTACGACATGCCTTGCAAACCAAAGGAACCACCGAAACACAACCTAAAAACCTTCAATGAAATCCATCCTGGTAGATTTTTGTTTAACACGAAATGTTTTTTTTTAAGGCAGAGTGAAGATGAGAATTGGTTCATTTTCTTTTTTGGGGCGGGCTTGTTGTTCGATTTTTTTTTGGTGGTTTGGGGGGAGTCCCTTTCTTCAAACATTAATTTTCCAATTCAATTTTTGCATTTGGTGGATCCAAACGGGGGTGAACACTGGTTACATGTGCACATCTTTTGCCTGTTGCATTTCGTCAACCTATAAGTCTAATGAAGAGGAACTTTTTTCTTAGCATTTTTTCTTTGGATGTGTTAAGTTGCTGATTTTTTTACGGATGCTACCATTAAAAAACACCATGGTGAAATTGTTCACCACCATTTGGGAGATGTTTTTTCTCACTTCTTTCCGAGCATCTCTTCAGCAAATCAAAGTTTCAAAGACCAGGAACTGGTGGGAGGTCGTCAACTTCCGTTTGAGAACCTCAGCACCTGTTGGAGAGATTGCGGATTCAGGATGCGCTCCCAACATGGTGGGATGAAAATGGTTGATATATACATTTGAATAGAGAGAAATATAGGGTATACACGGTATATATATAACATGTATATTATGGTATACAAGTTAAAATGATGTAGTATCACGCCAAATTGTTTTTTTTGAGAACTTTATATACAAAAGTAGTATTTGAGTGAGTGTGAATTGAGGGGAAGTCTATGGAGATTTGAGGGGAACGATGGAGGGCCAACGAAATAACTGCGGATTTCATGCTCCTGAAAAATGGTGGTTGGAAGACTGGCTTTCCTATTGGGAAGGACCCTTTTCAGGGGCAAACTGTTGAACTTCGGGAGGGTAATACATGTGTATCTAAAAAAACAATCGCGCGACTCCTGCGAAAGAAGCTGCTCAGAGCGGATAACTTGATACGCTGTTGGGAGAGTTGCTACCTTCCACATCCAGCTGGAAGGGAGACCTCCCCTCCAAAGCTACTCGTTTAGAAGGGAAAAGTGCCCAACAGGTTTCCAAGAGTATTATGGATTGGTGCTGTGCATGCAGTGTTTGTAGGTGTAGAAACGGAAATAAGGACTTGTCGCCGTCCACAAATTACCACCACCACCACCACCACCACCACCACCACCACCACCACCACCACCACCACCACCACCACCACCACCACCACCACCACCACCACCACCACCACCACCACCACCACCACCACCACCACCACCACCACCACGACTACATGATGTCATGGCGGCGGCACGGCGACGAGCATTTGGCTTGAAAGCAGCTGGGTGGTGACCCTAGTCAAGTGCTTTTGAAGGGGGTTTTGGAAATGGATGGTTTTTGCAGTGAGAGGCCGGTCTTGGTTTAGGTGTGTTTGGTAATCCCAAGAACTCGAGCTATTTCCATCATTTAGTCTGTTTTCAACCGACTTTCTCAAGGTTTTTTCTTGCTGCAACTTTTTTCAAATTCACCGAGGCAAGCTATAGCTTGCTTCACCTCTGGAGAATGGAGAACAGGAGCCTTTTTGGGCTTCTCCAATGGCTATATTGTCTAGAAAGGTGATGATGTCTTCCATGGAATGAAACAACTTGGGGCACATGTGTTTACATACGGTTTGCCTGACAGTTTCACCATGGCAATTGGCGAAAACGACAAATTGCTTGGATTCTGAAGTTTCTAGGTGATGAACTGAGGGCCGACGGAGATCTCACAACACTTCTAGGTGTACATCTTCCTTAGTCTGGAAATCAAGTGCTTAGCGAAGAAATACCTTTCCACTCCGAAGAGTGATCTGAAAAATGTTGGCAATTGTCACAACAGTGGGAATTTTTGCCTATAGATGGCTATGGTTCCAAATAAATGGGGTCCCCCCACAATGAACCTACTGTGATACAATATGAAACATGACCCATGTTTGATCATTTTTGAGAGCCTTAAGGATGGGATGACATGACGACATGATTCATCGCAGGAACTGCCAAAGCATATGCAGCCCTGGAACTCTTAGAGGGTGAAGAGGAGCTGTTGGGGGAGCAGCTGGGGGGGAAGGACTGTAAGATTCTTGTCCCTTTCCTGTAATGTTTCGGTCATGATGATGATGATGATGATGATGATGATGATGATGATGATGATGATGATGATGATGATGATGATGCTCTGATACATATCATCCCATCTACCAAGCCTTGAGAGATATGCCCGCCCTTCATCCCCATGACAAGCCACCAAAACTGGTAGCTCGCTTTGGCTCGATGTCTGGCCGCACGGCTTTGGCACGTCTGAGCAACGTGGGTCGTGGATCCTTGGGTTGGCCGCGCACCATCACGGTGTGTGCGGGAGTGTTGGCCCCAAGCCTCATCTACAGGCGGGGAAAGTTACCGTGCCAACCTCTTGAAGTCGCCCCCCTTAGAAGTGTTTTTTGATAAATTCATTGCTTGGAATCAATACATATCGGAAAAAAGGGTCAGAATACAAATTACAAACCCTTCATTGAACCTTCAAATAAACGGCTCATCCACGGAACCGGAATTTCAAATGGGTTGCAACCCTTCAGACGCAACGCCCCCAACAAAGGTCGTGCTTTTTGTCCGTGGGCAACGTGCCCCGTCGGAGCTTTGGTGTCATGGCCACAAGTGCTGTGAGCGAAGGTGCATCAAAGTCCCTGACGTTTTTGGATGCCAACAATAAGGAGGTGAGTCTGGCAGAAGCTTTTAATGGCGGCAAGTCTGTGGCTCTCTATTTTGCGGGAGAATGGTGTCTTGTGCTTTTTCGTTTCGAATTTGTTTCTTTTAGATTTTGTGTAGAAGTTTTAGTTCAGCGATCATTTTTTTTTGGGGGAAAATATGGTAGTATCATGGACTCCCAATTTTGTGAGATCTGAAAGGCTCAAAATTAATGTAACAATGTGTATTTTTCATTGGCAACAAAAACCAAAAAAAAACAACAAATTCCAACAAAAAAACGCGGCAAAGTTCTCTCCGAAGATCCAAAAGGTGTCCCATGTGTCGGGATTTCACCCCTGAACTCACCAGCTTTTTGGCGAAGAATGGGGAGAAGTCGGCGGTTTTGGTGAGTTCAGACTTTAACAAAGCAGATTTTGATCAACATCGTGGGAATCTACCTGCTTCAATGTTGGCAGTGCCTTATGGAACTGAGCTACAGGATTCGGAGTTTTTTTTTTCTGCATGGTTTTTGAAGAAATGAACTTATGATTTTTGTTTTTTGTTTGAGGAGTTGAAGAATTGGAACAGTATATAAGGCTTACAATTGGAATCTATATGGAATGTCTTTGTTTCATTTTTTTTGGTATTTTGGTATCTCATCTCATGCCGCCTGGAAGCAGATACGACTTGTGACTCACCGTTAGGATTCAATCAGAATATCGTGGCCCCGAAAAACCGGTAGGGTGATGGTTGGAGGTTTGAGTACAATGGGATTGGGATCTGTAGTTTTTGACACCCTTTCATTAAGGAAAGGGCACGAATCATCGCCAAGAAACTGTGATGAAAGGTGTGAGGGAAGGAAAACCAGAATTCCCTTACGAAATTAAGTATGCTTTCATGCTGTTTTCAATCAGAATCCTATCAATTCCCATTGCTTTCCATTCTTTGGAGCTTCAAGTTTTTTGACCCCCTTTTTTTGGTTACAAAAAATCTCTTGCAGGATGAGCTCAAGAAGAAATTTCGCCTTTGGGGTGGTAAGGAGAAACCCACTTTTGGTGAGGGTCGACGTGGAGGAATTCCTGCTTTGGTGGGGGAAGCCCAGGGGGAGAAATGGGTTGAAGGATCGCATAGATTGGAAAAAATGGCACCTTTGAGGCGGTTTTTCGTGCTAAAAGGCAGCCGCTTCAGCTTTGAAAAAAACGCCTGGATAGTTAAAGATGGTAAAGCAACCTGCCAGTTTTAGAAGACATATAATTTACATCAATGATACATCCCTTTGTTTTTTTTGGGTGAGAGTCACAATTCCCTTCTGCATGCCAACCCGCCTCACATCAGGGGGAGTCCCATCGTTGTCCCAACCCAACTGCTGAATCTTCAGATTTTGAGGTGGTGATCAATGCGGCAGGAGAGGAGTTGAAGTATTTAGATGCCGAATCGAAAGGTGCTGCCGCACTGCAAGAGTGGTAAGCTTCGCCTCCCCTATGCCTCCACCAGGTTGAGGACGTCGGCCCAGTGGAACCAGCAGATTTCCCCTGATTCGTGTGCGTCGCCGAACCAAAAAACTTCGATTGCTGAAAGATGCGAAAAACTGTGACCAAAAAAATGTGTGCGGCAGCTGGCAGGCGATTCTTTTTTTTTGTTGGAAGGTCATTGTTTTCTCATCAAAAATATGGTACTGCTTACTGGTATCATACTGTATCTGAAGGTAGTTTTCGGAGGGATCCAGGCATCAGTGGTGCTTTCGGCGTCAAACCGAGCTGTTTTGGGAGATCTACCATTTTTGGAATTTGATGGGTTTCCTTTATAACAAGCGTGGTATAGTTTAGCAAGCAAAACATTGCCAACAACACCATTTAATTTGAGGTTAAAAAAACAAACCATTTGAGGTTGATACTGTCGTGAATCATGTTGCCAGAACTCATGACAGTGGAAAAATCGGAGTTGTTTTCATTGTCTTGGCCCATGCTACTGTTGATGGAAGAAATCTGGCTAACCAGCATACATCTCAGGTGGTTATTTGGGATTTCTGAACCATCAACAGTAGGATATTTGTGCCTTGCAAAAAAAAGTGACAGGAGAGCTGCAACAGGGAGTTGATGTTGCTCTATGGTGGTTTATGCCTGGCATTTGCTGCAGTGGGATGCTTTTGTGAGGCCTTACAGTGCCTTGGCGAACGGTTAAAGTTGGAAGATGTCGGAAGGTTGGGGGGTATCATGGTTGGCATGTTGGAAGTTAGTGGATGATGATTCCTAACTCGTTTTTAGGTAGGGTTGATCAGTATCATAACTTGATTACTTCGCTAATATTCACACATCATCCAAGATTCAAATATATAAAATTTCAATTTAAGGAGAGGGTTTGGTTTGGAACAGTGGTTTTGGGAGATATCATCCATCCGAGTATCTCCAAATTGGAATGGGCTATGAGCTATTGGAGCTGACTCTAGTTACTGGACTGTTGGCCTGACCCATAGTCATGGCCATCACTACGGTTTATGTGCACCAGCTGGGATGGTGCAAAAAAACCCTATAAAGAACGGGATAAACTACCAACCTCCCCTGGTTAGCCGGATTTCAGCCATCAACAGTAGCAAACCTCAGTTGTTTGGACATGGTTGGTAGCTAACCATGAAGTTGGAGCAACAAGAATTGGGGCCATCAACTGGATGGTGTTGGAATATGACTCAAAGAACAAAACCATTATATAGTTGCTTAACACAAAATTATATAGTTGCTTAACAAAAGCAAAATAGTTGGAATGACTCAATCATAATAAGTTGTTTAACAAAAATATGACTGAAACATTTGCTGTGTTTTCTTCTTGGTGCCCGTAAAGCTTGATCCTTGACTGATGAATTACACCTTCAAGTTGATCACAGAAATAGATTCGGCTCTGAGACTTTTTCTTGGGGGAACAGCGGGAATTGTTCAGATGGATCTGTCTTAAAAGTGGCCAACAAAAAGTCCAATTTTTTTGCCTTGGTACCTGAGTTGCTAAATATATTCCTAGTATGATTAAACATCAAGTTGATGATTTCTTTCTATGAACTTCCTGTTATTTTTTTTGGAAAAGTGCAAATTACTTGTTTTTTGGGGAATAGGATACTGCTCACCTTTTTTAAAGTCGTTTTTTCATGGGAATCACCCGGTTACCCCTCCCCCGCTGCCCGCCCAATGCCAGGTTTTATTGTCAACATTCGCGCTTCATCGCAGATGTCTTGTTGAAGGTTCGACCCCTCCGAGTTGAAGGTTTTCGTGTTGTTTGGGAGGATGGTTGGTCATCTTGGGGGATTGGTATAGGTCGGATACCCCAACATGATGTAAACAAGGTCTATTATTTAGGATTATTTTTCAAAAAAACACATACTGGTACATATGCAAGGCCAAATGCATCTAAAGGCTATGTGTATATGTGCAAATGCAAAAACATATAACATATACATGTATACAGTATATACATATACTTTCAATGTACAGTATATATTTACACCCTGGTGAACTAACATAGCTGCCTGGAAAATGGACCAGGATTGAAGATGTATGTCCTATTGAACATGGGGATATTCCAGCAATCGCTATGTGAGTTTACCGGAGGGTACCTATATAGATACATGGGTGTTTCCTTAAATGGTGGTACCCAACAACCATTGGTTTTCCTACTAAAAAATGATCACTTTGGGGTGTTTTGGGGGTACCACCATTTAAGGAAACCCCCACATACACAAGTTTGTGTGTAGCAAATCATCATCCCT
Source organism: Breviolum minutum Mf 1.05b.01 (assembly GCA_000507305.1). Classification (NCBI taxonomy): domain Eukaryota; class Dinophyceae; order Suessiales; family Symbiodiniaceae; genus Breviolum; species Breviolum minutum. The sequence goes on along the minus strand of DF243117.1, from coordinate 37,588 downwards.
CCCGATTTGTGATTTTTCAATGATTGATGTCCCTGCAGGAGGCCTTGTTACGTGCCTGGCTTCGTGATGCATCCACACCTTTGCCCGGAGATTTGGTGCAGTTAGGTGGTGAAGAACTGGGTATCGCCCTGCAACGAGCTGAGGTGTGGGGGGGGTGTTCATCTCATGATCTTGATGGATTTTTGTGGTTGTTTTTTTTTTGTTTTTTGAAATGATATAATCCCATGGGATTGATTTATCATGGGATTCATCATCATGGGTGATGGATATTATCAATCATGGAAATCATTGGACTGTGTGGACCATGTTTTCTTTTCTTACAGTTTTATCTTCTCATCGAAGAAGCGAAGTGATGGGTCAAAGTTTGGTTCCAAGTATTCTGTTTGGGGGATGCAAACTTTGGACTGAACTCAGGGTAAGGTTACCAAGGTTTGGGGTTTTCGTTGGGTACAGTTGGCAACCTTTTGGCAATGATGAATCATTGCCTTCTAAAGTGTGGAGATGTTTTGGTACGATGTATCCCACGTTTTCTTGAAGGAAAAACAGGAATACAAGGCGTGCAAGGCATGGCTTTTCATGGCTGGCTTTCAAAGTTGATTCATTTCACAAGTCGAAAAAATTAAGCTTCATTTGTTTTTTTGGGCAGAATGTCTTGATTGGGTTGATTGGTTTTATAGTCCTTTGATATTTTTCAACAACATCGTTTTTATCTTGGCACTTGGCAGCATCCACCTGGTACTGTCGGATCCGCCAGGACTTTGGCTGCTGGCAAGTTCGTATCTCAGGCAGTAGCAACCTTTAAGACTCCCCATGGAAATCTCTGGTTGGAGTTGTGGTACGGAGCCCTTAGTAAGTGGCTGAACGTATAAGATTCTTATTTGATATAACTATGCAGTATAACTCGCCATACAAGCTAAACAACAAGCTGAATTGAAAAAAAACTCTGAAGGATCTAAACAAAGGGTGGTTTAGCTTAGGTAAAAATCCCACAAATGATCCCCAACTAAGAATTCAGGTCTGAGAATGATAAGACAAGTTGCCCAAGTTTGGTGAGAAAGTTTTTCCTTGGAAAGCTTTGTAAAGGCAAAACGTAGACGAGAGAAAGCAACGGAGAATGGGTTGATTGAAGGTTTCCCAATTCATTCCCAGCCTTTCAACTCGTTTTTTTTTTTCATCTTCGTCTTGCAAGTTGATTCCAGTACTGTAACAGTCACCACCAGGATTATGACACATTTTTAGGTTCGGGATCTCCCGAACTAAAGCTTCATTTATGACTGGCATCCTGGGTGGGTGGGGTAGTTCCCCAATAATGCTGTGCTTTTGGACCCTTCGTTGTTTTTGGGGTGGTTCATACTCGATTCGCAAGGCACTGCGATCAACAGCGTTGATGACAAAGCAGTGATTGCCGAGATTGAAAGTCATGAGATACGAAACGTCCCGGAGCTTGGAGTGATCCAGTGAGTAGTTTGTGCAACAACAAATCACCCTCTCTTGAAGATGAAGTACACCTAAGAAATACAACGACAACAACAACAACAACAACAAAAACAACAACCAACAGAAACCACCACCACAACAACAACAACAACAACAACAAAAACCAACAACAACAAGAAGAAGAAGAACAAGAAAGGCATGATCTTCTTCCAAAAACATGGGAAGTGTATTTGAGACACAACATCGACACCATGAGGTCCATGAAGCGGACATGACATTGCTTTCTTTGAGGCACGGGAGGGTTCCAACCGATGACGTTCACCAAAAATTTGGAAGCAAATGATGAGTTCTACCCCCTATAAATGGCCTTATAATTAAATGGGTAAGTGGGGTTATAACCCTACTTAAGGAGTTATAGCTCCATTTCAGGATTTGCTGGGCTGTTGGCTTATTCAAATTTCATCAGGCACGTAGATTAGACTGAGCTGGTATTTCAACGGGGCTTTAGGCTAAACTTTGAGACTTGTTAAGCACCAAGAATCTTCGTCCATGTGGGGTGTTTGACCTATGATATGTTTATTTCCGGGGGATGGTTGGATGATTATCACTTCCTGTGACTGCCGGCCGCCGGGTTGACGGCTGATGGCCGGCCATCATCCCAATGGAATCGAACTGCTGCAGCCAGGCTTTCAGATGAACAACGTGAGAGATGGCGTTCCATGATGGATATGGAGCCTTCATTTTTAGAAGACAGGAGCTTGCATCGTGGTGATATTGTTTCATCGGACCATGCTGACAATATGCTGACATGGTGGTGACAACGACAACAACAACAACAACAACAACAACAACAAAATCCGCTTGAAGGCGAAGAAAGCATCATTTCTACATATTTTTACGATCGTTCTGGCCGACATCCTGAAAATCTACCTCTTGATGTTTGCCCAAACTTTGAAGAGTTCTTGAGGGTAACTGGAAGAAACCCAGCAAGTCATCTCGTAACTTAAATGCTGGTGGCAAAAACAGCCATCCTTTCTGTCAGGATGAGCTCTGGAAACGAGGCCACAGCCGGTGCCACCAGGGTGATTTATATAATTTTCCGTGCTTGAAAAAGAGAAGACATTCGCAGATTCCAAGATGAGATGATTTGAGATGACATGTTCTGCCAAGCTTTGATGGAATTACACAAGATCTGTGGTTGTAAGGGAGCGATGGAGCTACTTCCAGGGTTGCCAATCATCACATCTTGGGCCCTTTGCATCTGTGAAACTTTGATTTTTAGAAGCAAACTTTTGACTCTCCTTGTTTTCCACAAAGATACTCCCTGGAAGTTTAACACTTGGCCCTTGAAAATAAGCCACCCGGAAAGGAAAATATTTCATCTTGCAACCATCATTTTTTCAGGGGCGAACTGTTAAACTTTGGGCAGGTGTAATTGGCATGGAAACTGTTTGTTTGTTGCTGCCATGATTTGATTTGATTCTTTGCAGGCACGGTGGAGAAGGCCAGGTCAAACTGAGTTTATTTTTGAGCAATCAGTTGTTCCATGGGTCAGATGAATGAGAAACTCCAAGCAATCAGTTGTTTACTTGGAAAAACTTCAGCTTTTAATGTCAGAAATCGACTTCACAAATTTGCAAACGCACTGCCATCCACAGATGTGATGTGCTCCCCATGCAGGCTGTTTAGTGCAGCACGTCGACTGGAAGGATCAACTGGAGGTGATGAGGCGGGAGATTAACGATTGATGAAAGATGTTGGACAACTGCGTGATATCTGGCTGGGCATATACAATCTGTTTGTTTGCATATAAGATATGACAATGATAATGATAATGATAGTGATAATGATAATGATATTGATAGTGATAATGATAATTAATGATAAATACTGTATATACAGTGCTTTATTTTTTTTGAAAGGTTTTTCCAGCGAATACTACCCGAACCTCTACAAATTAGTTTTTTTTTGTTCTATCATAAACTCACTAAGCGTGTTATGGTGGCTCCATGTTCCGTTGACCTTGTAACATCCTCCGTGGACCCATGGATGTGCACGAAATTTATGGTAAATCTTAGGATGATGATACCAAAAATGGTAGTTTTGCCCATTGCACCCAGGGAGGATTTTGGTTCAATAAAAGAGTATCCGCAAAAGAATCTAAACAAGAATCTGAAGATTGGAGTCTTTTGCAGAAAGATTTGATTTTACAGTATGTTTAATATACATATTTGGCGTTTTTGGAGGAACACTTGTTTTTCAATCAAAGAATGATACCCTGGGATTTTTTGATGCCCATTTCAAGTGGCAAACCTGCCGTTTCGGAATCGGGTTGAGGATTACGGGCTTCCCTTGGAGCAGACCTTCATGGCAACGCTTTATGGCATGATCTTGGATCATCAAAGCTGTTACGGAGAACAGGTGCGGAGGGCTATATGAGCCCTTCAAATGATGGATATATGGATATGATGGGGGAGAGGAAGGTGAGGATATTTTTTTTAAATTTAGGGATGATAAATTGAGGGTGACAAGAAGCAAACATGTATCTAGCGGGGTACTAGTGTAATATAATTAGAAATATAGTTACCTCCAATACGAAGGGCTGGGAAGATCTCTGAGATTTCAAAGTACAAACTTTCAAACACTATAATCACGGTATATATATATATGTACATCTCAGATAAATGAATAAAACTATACATATATATATATACACATGTACAGACTTATCATATCTCAGATCATCTTTCACATATCATATATTCACATATCATTTATATATCATGTATCATACACAATTATATATCACACAATAATATATCATATATCTCATGTAACATACACAATATATCATGTATCTATCCATAATCAGGCATACCCTACACACGTTTATTTGTCAACCTAACCGAATCCCCTACCCCCCTTACCCGCTTAGAGCTCCACTGGACCGTCACAAGGCAGAGTTCTGGATCGACGTGTTGGGCTGTCGTAGTGCATTGGAGTTGGCCGAAGAACCACTGGGAAGACTGAAGAGGTTGATGAAGGCCCGGCCTTGGTGGTTTAAAGGAAGTGTGGCAACCAGTTTGGGTTCATGGCTTATGAAATCAGGGCAAGCCGAAAAAAAACCAGTTCTTCGCAACATATGAGAACCCCATTATTGCCCTTACAAAAACAAAAAATAATCCATATATAGGTGGTATATGTTGGTATATATCACGCATGCTCTCCCAAAGGTACCCAACTTTACCCTAACCGTCGGTTTCCCTTCATAAGGCCGGCTATCTCTGGCAGGGGGTACGTTTGAGGGGGGGGGGTTAGGTTGACCAGTCATAATGGGTGGTTTGATATTTAGTGATTTTGTCCACACAAGTCTGGGAACACCCCAGACTTCCCCAAACCTCCACGAAAAAGAAATTCCTTCAAAAACTGTTCGTGAAGGGTTCAGGGGGTTCATGTGGGTGAGATCTTAGAGATATACGATTTTTGTGGTGGTTTCAAATAGATGATCGCAGGTTTGGCAAAAAAGCATGGTCTGCCTGAAACTAACAGCTCGCCCCTGAAATGGATGGTTGGAAGACGATCGTTTCCGTTTGGGTCAAACGGACTATTTTCAGGTGCTTTTGCTGTTAGTTTCAGGGAGGGTAGCTTTTAGTGGACTGTTATCAAGAGCCAGGGATATGACTAGTAAACCACCCACCCATCATCGAATTCAAGAATACCAATTCTCATCCCAATTCGTGCCTGCAAAAGAAACTTGAAACAAATGCTGATTCTTCATCCCTGCACCAAAAGCTAATTCGGGAATACACGCAAACCTCTTGAACAATATACCAAAAAATGCCGGGTTGCTGAGCTGTGGTGTTTCACATCTATGGGATTCACCGATTGCCAGGTTCTTCCTCGTCAGGTTCCCTCAGCGGTTGAGGGTTGAGGTTTGGGAAGATGACTTGACTATCCCCTGGGTCTTAATGTTGCCTGGAATAAACCTGGAATATATGGGTATTTATTATCTTTTATTACAACAAAAAATTATGAAGTTATACACATATATATATATATACACCCATGATTTTGAAAGCAAACATGTATGAAAAGAAAACAATCATATAGAAGAGGTATTATTTGATGTTAGGCTGGTTGGTGGTGAAATCCTTAAGGAACCTTCCCTTTGATTCCAGAGGATTATTTTGATCCTACAAAAAAATATGCCGAGGTTGCCAGCGGCTTGTTGTTCGTGGCTGGGCGAAAATCCACGGGGTTGAGGAGGTGGTCGTTGTTGGGCTGGGTGCAAAGGATGACTGGGTATTTCCCATATAGATATATAGCTTTTATAGGGATTTCCCATAGGGGTACGTTGGTAAGATTTTTTTGGAATGTTCACCTCGAAAATTGGGGAAGATTTTCACCCATTTTGACGAGCGCATATTTTTCAAAGGGGCTGGTGAAAAACCACCAATCAGATTATCTGTTCGTCTTCCGGACATTTTTAGTTTGAAAATGTTTGAAGCATCGATAGTCGAAGAACTTCAGTTGTTTGTTTGTCTCCTTAAGAAAGAGGATGATAAATAACTATTCCCTTAGAGGTTGGTTGGCGGGTGACTTGGTTGTGGAAATATCGTACAGGAATCAGTTCTCCAGGAAGGAGCAGAATTTTACCAGCAATTCTCCCTTTATGTTAGTTCATACTTGATTATCTTTCATATTGCTGTAATGTAGTGAAACACCTGAGAACTGAGATAAATGCAATCCCCTCCCTGAAACTAAACTACTTAATGCACCTGAAAATAGATGGTTTTTGAAGAGGATTTTCCTTTTGGTGGGCAATTTTGGCCTATTTTTAGGGGTAAACTCGCTGATATATACTCCAACTGAGGGATGTGTGGCCCTGACGTGGAAAGTGATGACCAACAGAGTTGCGACGTGGATGGAAGGAAGTTAGATTTAGAAGTCAGGCGCAATGTTGACAACGGGTGGCACACGGGTGGGGCGGGGGTGACCATTTTTTTTTTTTGTTGTTGTTGTTGTTGTTGCTGCAGCATTCAAAGGTGAAATTGAACAAATGAACCTCAAAAATCCAACAAAGTCAATTTTTTACTGGAGAAACATGGGTGAAACCTTTCATGTCGATCAAGATATGGGATGTGTCTTCGGGCTGCCCTGAATTCCATTGTTGTTTCCTACCAAACAACACATAGACATGCAGATATATAACAGATCATATGTGTTCAAGTTAAGGATGAGCATGATATCTTTGCTTCCCCTTCATTCTTTCCAGCTTTCCACCCCCAAGGCGCGGGATACAAAATTACCAATATCTTTCAATGCGATTCGATGCCACTGCTATTGCTATTTGACATCTCTAGATCTCAGATCTGCAAATGAGGATCAACCACTTGTGAAGCAGATCAACCAGGTGTTTTAGTGTGAAAATTTCAGCATTGGATCTAAAAACCTGCCAAATTCTTAGGAGTTTGGAGCAGTGTCACTTCCAAAGTCACCAGTTGCCAACTGAAAGGGTACACGTCTTTCATACGATGTGCGGATGCTTTCTTGTGTTTTGGCAAGATGCTGCGATTTGGTTTACTAACTACATTTCTTCGTTGCGGGCCAACTTGCGTTGCACACCCCGCGGTCGGCATTTTGCATTCCAGTTGGTGCTAACCACCAAGTCCAACTGGAGGAAACACGAGAAAAACTTTTCCATTCAAAGTCTTGCTTCAATATCGCCCAATGAACACCCATTTTGAGGTCCTCTGTTTTTCATACCCTAAAGTGTTCCAACACATAAACTTTACACGCCCAAAAACTAACATGGCAAGGGAACATCACCATTTTCAATAGGAGATACATCTTCAAACGGTTCTTTTTTCCATTGTCATCTTGGGTCTAATTTATTTGTCCAAAAAAAGCTATCCACCCTAAGAATCCAAAATTTTCCCCCTCCAATCCATTTCAGCATCAGTTTTTTTGGACCCCCAAAAAAAGCCCATTACAAAACGGACCAGGGATTCTTCAGCTGTCGATCGGTTAGGCGTGGTCTGTATCATGACCTTTATACCGAAGGCCCTGAGGTGGGGGAGATGAGTTCCACCGTGGACCGAAAAAAGAGGGACCGAAACAAAAAAAACAAAAAGGTAGCGTTTTGGGAAATGGGAAATGGGACCCCTTACAAAAAAATTCAGGGAAATTTGTGTGGTTGGTGAAATAGTATTTCATGTGGCCTGATGAATGTCCTTTCACGTCCTTTCAATTTCGTTTTTCTAAGAAAAAACATCAACCCTTCTCAAGTTTGGGCTTTTCACAAGTGGATAAGTTTATCAAACTTTTTTTCAAAGATGTTTTGTTTCTGAATGGGGGAGGACATTCATCACTTCCAGATCCAGTTCAATGATTGGTTGGTGATTTTTCGCCATTTGGGTTTCACATTTTGAAAAAACGCACCTGAGATGACTTGTCAGTGACTTGTCCATCAACGGTAGGATATAACCACTGATAGCTAACCCAAGCCTGAGATTTGCCCCTTGAAAGACTTGGGATGTGAAGTCAGTGATGTTTGGAAATCTGCCCCTGGCGAATTCTTGTTTTCTTTTAAATGGGTGGGGATGGGATGGGTCGGTTAGTTTGGTTTTGTTTTTTTTGTTTTTCCCCAAGCGGCAAGTGGCAGATCCGATGTCAGGCAGATTTGGTGGTTGCAATGAATGCATCTTGGCCGTTGATTTTGGTTGGTCGCTGATGATGTGGTGACAATTGGCCACCTCTTTTCGGAGGCCTTAATAAACACCTCGTGGGGATTCCGGATTTTTTCTCAAGGAATTTCCCATTCATATTGGGACCGTGGGTGTCTATTTTGAGACAACCATGGAATCCTCGGAGACAAAGTGTAGAGTTGAAACAGACTGATGTTGTTGTTGTTGTTGTTGTTGCTGGTGTTGTTGTTGTTGTTGTTGTTGTTGTTGTCGTTGTCGTTGTCGTTGTCGTTGTCGTTGTCGTTGTTGTTGTTGTTGTTGTTGTTGTTGTTGTTGTTGTTGTTGTTGTTGTTGTTGTTGTTGTTGTTGTTGTTGTTGTTGTTGTTGTTGTTGTTGTTGTTGTTGTTGTTGTTGTTGTAAAGCAGGTGTGCTCTAAAAGCCTCAAAGAGCCATTGGTTTGCGAGCTCCACGGACAAAAGCGGCACAGCTTCACCTGCAAGGGTTCTCATATTTACCACTCCCAATCCTTTTTTACAAACTCTGAAAAAGGAACCGAGAAACGACAGCACATGTGAGGTCACCCAATCCTTTTTTAAGCCCTTGCGGAAAGGAACCCAGCGCCTCCTTGCCGTGGACTTTCAAAGCAGTGAACCGCCTTTCCAGTAATTGCCTCGTCTCAGGCTTCAGACCACGCTTTTGCCATTGCCCCGGAGACGAGTCCGTGAGATCCACAGTATGGCCAAGGTCTTTCAAGTGTTGAATGACCTCAGGCTCCACCATTTTGAGCCAGAGGCTGCCACATCCAACACTGTCACCTGCAACCACCCAATGGTGGAATGGACAAGACTGACTACATCTTGGCACCTTAAAGAAGGGAAGCAGTACAAGTTCATATTAGCATTGCATCTAAGATTCCAGGGTGGCTTTGAATAACATTGATTTGCTGCGAAGGTGCTTGGAACAAGTTCCAAACACAGTCATCAAATTGTACATTTTACAATGCTAGACAATTGAGTGAATGTGGATCATTTATTTCAACAACATCAGACAAGTTATCTGTAGTTTACCAAAAAAGGAATATACCACAACGTACGTTCCAGAACGTGCGTTTCAAAACGTGTGTTCAGGACGTCCGCCCGTACCGACGGAGCGAACTAAGGTGGTGACTGGCTATTGCATCCTGGGTGAGGGGTAGATCCAAATTATACATACACTTCACCAACATGTTGGAAGGCTTTCCTCCTGATTATGAATTTGTTTCGTGATGTCAGGGAGTTAGTTCTCTCTGAGTCTCCCTTCCCCAAGCAGAACACCCGATCAGTCTCTCCTGAAGCCCAACAACAGTGGATAACAAACAGCTGAAAAAAAAATGACCGAACAACCCTACTATAACCGCCTACTAGGACCAGGATGTGCCGCTGCCAAGGACAACATTTTCCCAGAATCCTGGAATCACATTCCAAAGTATCAAAAATCACCTTTCTGATGGCCTTTTTTCCCATCCCAAAAATCAAATCGAGATGCACAACCAGTGCCAAAAGGTTCGTTTTCCGCATCATTTAAGGCTCAATGAAGCCTGGCTCCGGCAACAGAATCGACTGCATAATCTTGGTACCCAAAAAAAACTCGGGAGAAGTGGATTGGTGGATCCTTAGTTTCAGTGATTTCAACATTCAGATAAAGAGTTTTTCTTATTAATGCATAGTTTATCGCATTGTTTGATTCAAATGTTCACCTTGGTTTTTGTTGTTCCTTTGACCGAAAAACACCCAAAAAAATTGACGTCTCACGATGTTTTCATGGTTTTGTATGTGGGGGGTTGTTCTAAATTATTTCTTCTCGAAACGGCCACTCTTAGCCCAAAAAAATACTTTAGCCAAACTTTCCTCCAAGTACCAAAACACTTCTTCGTGGTTTTTCGATTTTTGCTCGCTGTTTGCAGTATTGACTCGAAGAAAAAAATCCTTTGTTGTTGTTGTTGTTGCTGGTGTTGTTGTTGTTGTTGTTGTTGTTGTTGTTGTTGTTGTTGTTGTTGTTGTTGTTGTTGTTGTTGTTGTTGTTGTTGTTGTTGTTGTTGTTGTTGTTGTTGTTGTTGTTGTTGTTGTTGTTGTTGTTGTTGTTGTTGTTGTTATTGTTGTTGTTGTTGTTGTTGTTGTTGTTGTTGTTGTTGTGGCGGTGGTGGTGACTGCTATGATCATAATGATCCGAATGACCAGATGCAGTCAGAATCGCAATGTGAATTCTACATGCGTTTTTTTTCAAGAATCGACTCCTACACTCTTTCTCAAAAGAAAGTAATTGATGCTCCCCTGCCCAACTGTGGGATACAGTAGCCACCGCATATTTAGTAGGGGAATTAGTGGCGATTTCCCTTTGAACCTTCACTTGTTGCTGGGAGCTGAGGCAGGCATCGGTGTCATCCAGCAGCTGGGTTGCAAATGCATTTGTAAATTTAAAGGTTGTTGTCTTAAATATCACCAAATGAAATCATTGGATATAGTGTGTATGACTGCAGAAAAAACAACAAAAAACTACATATAGTCATTGAACCATTGGAACCATTTGGGTGCAATGCATAAAATGTCGTTTTGCTATTGGGGATGATCCAATACCGTATTCTTTTTGTTTTCCAGGATAGATGGTTGTACCTTGCAATGCATCCCCTCCGATGCTTTCATTTTTTTTGCACCTACACTTTTCACTTGCATCCTGTGAGGAATCTCCTAAGTTTTGTCGTTTTTCGCACCATCAATTTTGTTGGAAGCGATTTTCATCTCCACTTGATGACGCCACCTGTACATCTGTCTTAGGTATGCTAAGATGTGGGGTCCCACCCTGGATTTGTTGGCCACGCGTCAAAAAGGCTTGTTGGTACGGCAGCCAAGAGTCAAAATCGTGCTTGGATGTCCCAGGAAGTTAGGATCAATGGTTAGTAAATGGGTTATTTCACCTACTTATAAATGGGGTATATTGGGGCTATAACCCATTGATCCCAACCATTTACTAACTTCCTGGGACATCCAAGCGACCACTAGGATTACCGGTGTTCTACCACCTGGTTTCAGGATCGATGGCGATCGCCACTCCCATGGGTTTATCATGGCCCCTTATAAATCGCCACCTTTTTGGAGTTGCGCCAGCCGCCATCTACTTTCACTACGGTGTTATATGCGGTTATACCTGGATCTTCCTTTTGTGTGTAAAAATTGGGAGGTGCTTTTTTTGCGACGGTTACCCATGTAATTCCCGAAATTTGGACATTTATCAGGGTTTTTTGCGACCCAATTTGTGCCGAAATTCACCAAAAAAACCTACCAATTTTGGCAGACACTTTGACATATCTAGAAGATCCCGGTATATACATCTAGGTGGTGGCAACTCAAATATTTTTTATTTTCACCCCGAATTGTGGAGATGAACCCATGTTGACTTGCGCATATTTTTCAGATCGGTTGGTCAAAAACCACATTTTTTTATGTACCTATACTAGGTGGTGGTTTCAAACATTTTTTATTTTCACCCCTATTTGGGGAAGATTTCCAATTTGACTCATATTTTTCAAAGGGGTTGAAACCACCAACCAGTTAATTTTTTTCAAGGCTATTGATTTGCTTCACCTGGGATCCTTGAGGCCATCACTTCCTATACACCTGCAGAACTCTTGCGGGAGGCGCTTTTTCAAACTTCCTGTTGCAAAAGAGATATAGGAATCAATGGAGTTTCCTGGTTCCCTTAATAGGTCGGATCGGTGATATACAATCACCCAATTGGCAGGAAACATGCCACTTATATACCACTTATATACTGCCAATTGGGTGATTATATATCACCGATCCCACCTATTAAGGGAACCACGAATAACCATTGATAGGAAGTATGAAATGATGTCACTCTCAATTCAAGTTTGGAAGTTTGGATGATTTGATAGAGAATTTGGCCAACTTTGATTAAAAGATGTAGAAAAGATGTAAACATATACAAAAGCAGGCGTAAGACAAATTGGTACTGCATCTATATAATCATACACATATGTATATACATAGTCTGTACATAGATACATATTATGTAATTATAAGTACGTATATATTTATGCATGCACACACACACATATCCGCTATGTTTTAACCGGGCACATGCCAGCTACACCAAGTGTGATGCCCAGCTGGCGCACCAATGATTCGGTGGGACAACATCTCCGTAGGAACTTCAGCTCCTACGCTCGAAGATGACATCCTTCGAGGTGGTCATACCGGAGGCCTTTTTCCAAAGAAAAAGTCACCCGGAGGTATTTAAAATAGGAAACCACTGGTGAACGAAAACACATTTATAAGTCAAACCATGGTGTCTAAGCCATTTCAGACTTTTCTTGTTTTTTTTCCGAGTTTTTTTGTTTTTTTCCCGGGAAAGAAGATTTCCGGGGGTCAGCAAACGATGACAAAGAAACACACAACGACTGTTGATTCTTTTTCCAACCATTTCTGTGTGGTGGTTTCAAATGCTTTTTTATTTTCACCCCAAAAATTGGGGAAGATTTCCAATTTGACTAATATTTTTCAATTGGGTTGCTTCAACCACCAACCAGATTTCTAAAGGACCCATTTTCACTCCCTACAACTTTGCCACAGGCTGTGCCATCCTTACCTTGGACTTTGCCGAAGGATGAAGTGATGCAATGCTCCGATGGCTCCAAGGTGGGCGAAGATGATGAAGGGAAATTGGGGTCGGTGCTGTAAAATCAACTCCATATGGGTGTTTCCTTAAATGGTGGGTTTCCCCAACAACCATGGGTTTTCCTACTAAAAATGATCATTTTCGGGTGTTTACGCCTTTTGTGTCCTTATTTTTTTAGGCAACTGAAAACCCCTAAAACCAGCAACTCTTGCCTTAAAAATAGGGCACTTGGCAATTTCAGGCTTTTTTTTTTGGGGGGGGGCCGTGTTTTTTTGCAGGGGTCCTTAAAATTGACAATTTTTCAGGGGATCAAACAATGCGAAGGTATGGCCACTTTGAGGGACTTAACCTTTTAATTGTGCATTGTTGGGGTTGATAATGTAATGACCGCTGTTTTTGGAGGGCTTGAACATACAACAACAAGTGCCTTTTTTTGTGTTGGTGTGTTTTTTGTAGGTTGACAATATGCAACACAAAGACAACAATGTCCATGGGCCAGGTTCCAAGAATGAGGGTATATATAGTCGGTATAGTTTTGTTCAAACTGTTTTTTTTCTTAAATGGGCTGGAATGGAATGGCAATACACTCCCTAAAACTAACAGTTCGCACCTGACAAGAAGCCTTAGCCAAATAATCAAAATAAAAGGATTGTCTTCCAACCAATAATTTTTTGAAAGCGAACTGTTAGTTTCAGGGAGGTTTTTTATGCGATTTTTAGGGAGGAAACCTTGTGATTTACTTGATTCAGTTGCAGCTGGCTAGTTCTCAGTTAACAAAGCATCTCAATTATGGCGAGGATGACGACCAAAAACTATCCTCCGATATTTTTGGTACGTTTTGCGCTATGCTTCCACGGGTGACACCCTTCCATCCATTGTAGCAAACCACTGAAATTCGTTTCGGCATCCATTTGTAACAAGGCATGTCCACCAATCCTGCGGAGAGATGTGTAACCACTAAACTTGTCAATTGGTCAACCAAGGTGCTAACAACTATGCTAAACATACACCTTCCTTTGAATTCTTTTTTGCAGCACAGCAACGAGAAATTCGTTCATTTCAAAGAATGGCCAAGCCACCAACAAAAAATGAAGCACTTTGATCTGGTGGACATCGGCAAATTATCGTCACAGAGAGGTCCTTTGAAAGGCCCACTTGGATCTTTTTCTCCATTTTAGTGAAGCCAATTGGGCCAAGGATCTGGTGATAAAGATTTAGGGCCGAGGTTGGGATGCTTCGTTCCAAAATATGAGCCAAGTTTTTTTTGGTTTTGTGACATATCTCGAAATCGAAATCCCAAACTTGAGAAAACTCAAATTTGTGAATCGGTTGGAAAACTCCCATTAATGGGCCCAAAATTTCCAAATCAACTAATACCAACCATGTGATCAATAGTTAACGACTGAATCCCTTCCAGTTGGTTTGGAAACAGCTGAAAGTACTTAGTATTAGTTGGCGAAACCACATGGTTGGTATTAGTTGGTTGGTCGCCACTTTAAGGTTAGCAGCTGAATCCCTTCCAGTGACCTGTGATATTCACATGTGAACCCAATTTGCATGGGCGAATTTCCATGGTGAAAGGTACATCTTCTTCGTGGCGATGTCCTCATGGCCGATGCCCTTGCATCGCCACGTAAAACGTGCCGTGCGGTGTGTGGAGATGCCCTGATTTATGTTGGGGACACCCAAGGAGGCAAGTGAAGACATGTGATTATCAGTGTATTTTAGATGGTACACCCCCAAAAAGTACCACAGAGTCCAATAATTGGTGTTCGAAATTACATGTTTCTATATGTTTCTCCTTTTCCACGGGTTGTTTTTCAGGTTCCAGCCGTTAGGTTTCGTGGGTGTATGTGATGGATATTTCCGGTAAAATATGAATGTAAACAATCGCATCGATGTATCCATTCTCCCTACCAAGGACACCCCTTGTAGCCACAGGTAGATTCCTGGCAAAAACATCGTGTTTTGCATTGGATAAAAAGATCTCCCCTTGTTGAATAGCAAAGGTAAAGTCTGGGACATGTGGATTCTTTTCCAACGTTCGCCACGTTCCTCTGGAGGGTCCGAGCCGACTCCATAAATTCACATGTAAGACAATGCAGGTTGGATTTTGCCTTGGGTCCGCACCACTTGAGACGATATCCTCCCATGAATTGCCCTCTATTTCAACCATCTCAGCTTGTGAAATTATAGTTTCAATTCATCAAACAAATCATCACGACTTGAAGAGATACTGTACTTCATCCATTCAAGCACCAAAACATACCAAAACAGTCATCAAATTCGCAAAAGAAAGCGCATGGCATTAATTTTTTCGCAAACAAGATACGATCCAATTTTGATTTCACCCAAATATCTGACCCCCCCAAAAATGGGATTTTCAACGCACCAACCCCCAGGGTTGGAATCCACCCTGGAAATCCACCACGCCTATCAGGTAGGTCCCAATCCCACGCCCGGTCGCCAGCGGAACTTGGGAAAGTTGGTGCTCCAATTGGGCCTCCCAAAGCAGCGCAAAGTGAGTGACCAAAGCAGCGAAGTTGGAGTTTCTACGGGAGGAAAAAAGCTCAGGTCCTGTGCTGTTTTGCTGGGGCGGAAGGAGGAAAGGAGCGCAGCGATTTGGAGCTGGTGTGTTTTTTATAAAACCTCTTCACCATAAGGAGCCATTTGGAGCTATAGCCCCAGGTTTCCAAGCACATATTTTGGCTGGGTTGTTTGACTGTTTGACATTATTTAGACTGTTTTTAGATGTACCCGGATCTTCAAAGTGCCACGTATGAAAATGGAGGAAGTTATTTTGTGCAAATTGACCTTACAAGATGTGTGTTTTCTTCTGAAAAGATGCAGTCTTATTGCGTGGGCTGGCTTGTGGCCCTTGTGTTTTTGGTATCCAGTTTTAACATGATTTTAGAAGCAGCTGAGGTTCCAAGTACCTGATCTTCAAGTACCTCCACCGGAAACTGATTCCGATGAAACCGAGGCTTACTGTATTTCTAGGGAGTTTTTCAGGGGTGAATTTCATTGCGGACGTCCACGATTTTCATGAATTTTCCTCCTCAAAAGGTAGGCACATGTTTTAGCCTTTGTAGGATTTCGGCATTTAGCTCCAAAGTTACCCTCCAGCGAACGAGGTCATATCCCAACGGGAACTCAAACATACCACTGGTTGGGGATATGTGATCGTTTCCAGCAGGGTATTTGGACAGACGCTTTCCAGCGAGTCTGGGAAATTGTTCCAAAAACATGTTGGTGCCGCTGCAATGTTTGTTGCTCAGTTGTTGAAGCATTCCAGAGATCAGAAGACTTCTAAGCTCTATGATTGAGACTATTTTTCAGTTTTCCAATCCCGAGAATGAATGACCTTGCTTTCTTCTTTGGGAAGGTGGATTCTTGCTATAATGCAGCTTTTAATCTACTCATGACATTGCTATGTCTTATGCAGACGGGTTTGGACCACGCTGAGCCTGAAATGGTCTGTGTGAGACAACTTCGAGAGGATTGCACCTGTCACTAGTGGGAGTTCAAGAGTTGATGATCTTAGTTTCAGAAGTAAGGTCCCTTTCAATATCATCCCACCCCAACTCGCGTACCGGATAGTTCCTCAGGCTTTGTTTGAAAGGAGGTGGTCGTTAAACAGCCTTCCTTTTGGGCAATGCTTGGCAGGTGGGTGAGCGTGTCCGACCGGAAGCATCGCCGGAGGTCGAGGTGGTTACATAGCATCCTTTTTTTTGGGGGGAACGGTTGTTTTTGGGGTGGAAACGTATAGTGGACATGTCGGATGGCAACAAAAAGACGTTTCTGAAATGGATCGGCTAGAAAAATCCATCAAATTTATGTGTGGAAGGGCATTAGAAAAGAGGGAGGCGATATGAAACAATGTCATTTTGCGTATTAAAAACACCACTGTTCTTTTTTCGGTGTGCTTTCTTGAGGCAGGCGATTATCCAAAAAAGGTATACATTGTGTACAGGATCGAGACAAGCACCTTTGTTCAGTGAGTTCACTTGAACACAACATTCACTCATGCGAGACACAATTTAAACACAACTCTTGGGCTGTTTTAGCCATTGAACATCATTTAACCCGTATGTTAGTTTGCAGCAGGTGTATGATTTGATGAAGGGTCCTTTGGTTGTAGCTGCCAGGCAAAACCTGCTGAGATGTTGTTCGCTACGCCATGCTTAAGGGTTGGAGCTGAAATCCGAGAGATCACCAGGAGTTAGCAACCAGGGAATCACCAGTGCATCGGCGAAGTGCTTCCACTACTCTTATGTTGGAGAAACTCACCCCATCTTTTTTAGATAATTTTTGATATGACTTTTGTTAGGGCAGCAACTCCTAGTACTCAAGGCTCTTTGGAAAGTCTTGAAAAACCTGTGCGGAAGCCTGTAAGTCTCATGACAGCCGACCAACTTTTGTGCCTCTTAAAAACAGACATGAGCAACACATGGTTCAACAAACAGCCCGGTTTGCCGGACTTGTTTTGTTTTCAACGGGCGGGTCGTGGTATTCTATTACCCACCCTCTCTGATTGGCTGCCAGGTCCGATGAAACGGCAGCTCGGGCACCGGAGTTGATTTTTCCTTCAGAGGCTCATGCAATGAAAATCCAATCCCAAGCGGGAGAGATGAGCCGCTTAGGATTTGCATGGGCTTTAAAGGCTCTTCCAACGGCAGGGGAAATTGCTGCTTGAACCAACGAACGATGGCGTTGATGTTGTTGGCGAAAGGCCGTTTTCCCTGGATGGTTAAAACAGAGAGAAAGATATGGATGGCAATGGATGATTGGGGGGTTTGAGGATGCGCCATTGAAGATTTTTCCAAAACAGCGATGAAAACCATTGTTTCATGTAATTTTTTGAACGCTTTTACAAAAGAGGAAGGGGCTTTATATGTGGCTGTGGTAGGGGAGGGTCATGAACACCTACTAGTAGGGGTTTACATACCTGTTATGAGGATTGCTATTATATAAAGGTGGGATGACCATTTTTCTTGGCTGAAATTCAATGCCAACTCGCTGCGCCCTGGAAGCGGATTGAAACTGAAGTGCTTGGAAGCTGGAGAGGATCGAACATGCATCAAGTCTTATCTTTATAGTTGATGCAGAGGTTGTATTTTAAACATACCGGGTTTATTTTTTCAAAACGGATTACCCCCCACCCCCACCAAAAAAAACCAAAAATCCCAACTATATTGATTTTCGGATGTTATGTGATTTTTTCTTTGGGGGGGAGAATATACACATAACGCGTCATTTTTGTACGTGGTCTCCAAATTCACCAAGAACCCAACATTTCCATGGGCCGAGCCATTTTTGACCCCTTGGGAAAGTTTGGGCCGCAGGTCAACATCAGCCTTGAAGCAGCAAAGAAATCGTGGAGAAATGTGGAGAATTACTGTAAACAGATTCGTGAACACATCCAAACCTTAGGGGCTTAGGAATATTTCTTTTTAAAGCCCAACTTGTGTTTGTTTTGTTCAAACAAAAAAACAGATTCAATTTTCAAAAGATCCAACTGGGAAGAAGATTTGCAACATCCACAGATGGAACAACAAAAAACACACAAAACAACACATTTATCCGTCATGATCCTACACATCAAGGGGAGTTAATTTACCTTTGCCTAGCTTTGGAAGTATCTTGAGCATGTTGGTGGAATTCGTGCTCTTTTGAGCTCTTGATGTCGAAATGCCTTAGGCGGAGTCGTTTTTTTTGAAGCAACTCCAATGGAGCGGAGGTCCTGAAACAAAAATATCACGAGATATGTGGGACACCATCTATATCTCCATATTATATCTCCTTAGCGATAATAATAATGTACATATATATATATACATTATATAAGTAAGGGTTTTTCATTTAACAATAGTATATGATATATGATCATGGAACAATAGTATAGCGGCAATAGCGTTTGGGACATTGAGGATACTATGGCAAACCCGACAAGAGAAATCTTAACCGGTACCGAAATGTGGGGCTTGAAAACAAAATCCCCTTTGCAGCAACAAAACCACGGGATTCATTGGGAGAATTTTGAGATTCAATCGTATATCAGTCATATGGAGATTTCCTAAAATGGTGGGTTTCCCGAACAACCATGGGTTTTCCTACTAAAAATGATCAGCACTTGGGGTGTTGTTTTGGGGGTGGGTACCACTGTGCCACCATTCAAGGAAACACCCTAATATCAGTCATATATCGACTCTATCCTATAGATACAGTGCCATAAGTCGTGAAACTGGACCACCTACCGCAGGATGGAAGAAGCGATTTTTGACCGATAAGACCTGCACATTAGTAATGGGCCCCCAAGATGTAAAAACACAAAAAACTCTGGAAGATTCAAATTTGGGCAGTTGTAAAAAATGGGATAAAGTCGAACACAAATATGATATATAGGACAGTGAAAGATCCCAGCAAAAATATGGTTTGAACAGGTTAGACATGGAAAACAACATTTTTTCGTTTTTTTTTTATTCACAAAAAATCGTCTTGATTCGATAACTTGAAGCTTCTCCAGGTGTTATCCAGACAACCCGTGGTTTGTGCGGGTTTTGTCAGTAGCAACCTCAGGAATTCCATGGAGGTTGGAAGACTTGCCACTTACAATTGAAGTCTCAAATACCATCAGACTCATTTTGACACTTGAATCTTAGAGGGGAACGCCATGAATTGTGAAATACCGCATGTTTTTGAGGTATGCATTTGTATCATGGGATGTGTTGAGTGCGGATCTTAGTGAAAGGGTTGCTGTTTTGTTGTGACAACATGAGCTTTCCAAGTTGTGGTATGCAGAGCTATAAGGTGACACGACGGGAAACTTTCCGATGAGAACCCCCCCGGCTAAGGGTGGCGAACCATTGTCGAATCGCGACAATGGAAAGCTATGACATTGTTACTGACATGTCCCAACCTCGAATTTTCAAGAGAGACTGACATCACTGACATGTCATTAAAAAAAACCAGCAGTGATTTGCCCTCGTTTTTTTTGGTAAAAATTGTGTGTAGACGACATGAAGTTGCAAACTATGGTGCTTGATGGTGCTTGGATTTTAGGTGTATAGATGTACAGTATATGTTATATGCATATGCGGTATAGATTTATGTGCATATATCATTGGCATCACCCCCCCCTAGTTTTTGACCTAGTTTTTGCAATTAAAAAAGGTGCAGGACCCTAGTATGACCCCCTGTGTTTCTAGGATAAGAGTGGATAATATCATATCCTCACCAAAAAGCAAGTCTCCATTGAGAGAAAACACCAAAACCATCCAAAACCATATTACAGTATTTGAAACGTACATGACTCAGTCTTAATTTCCTGGACCCTTAAACCAACCTTTTGGGATAGATGACAAGTGCTTGATGCACTTGTCATTGCATCATCGGAAGGGCGTCAGAACTTCACGACATTGAGGATTGATCTCCAGTCGGTCCAAACCAGCGACTTTACTCCTGTGGTAGGTCACCAAGTGAGGTCGGGAAGACAGCGGCGAAATGAGGACATGACCTGACATGGCGACATGTTTGGGATACAAAGAAAATGTGTTGAAGATGATGGAAGTCTATGGAAGTTTGAAGTTGAAGTTGATTTGAAGCAGGTAGAAGTAACACTTGGGGATTCCTTCACAAATGCTGGAACAGATGAGAATCCATGAAGCATCGTGTTAAAGGATTTGATTTCGTCTTGGATTCATAGATTTGTCGCATGGTCATCCAACTGCAGGTTTATCCTGTACGAAACCACCAGCAAAAACACCTGCAGAGATGCCATGAACACAGGAACTTTATCTTCCAAGCATAAAGTCTATGTGATACTTGTTAGTTTCACGGCGTGGAAAAGGCCTGAAACATTATTGTAATACTTCCTGAGTAACTCCGGGCAACCGGAAAAAGTGCTTATGTTGATAACATGAAAACATTTGGATTTGCCATAAGAATAAATCACATGTCACTTGGCATCCTGAGAAAAATCACGCCAGCATAAGAATAACTCAAGATTCCTAAAAGAAATAATTTGAAGACCCCATATGTTTCCCTCATTTTGCATCCACATGGTTTGCATCCGATACATTCTTGCTTGTGAAGGGATCAGAGGATGTCCCGAGACTTGTCTCTCCAAGATGGTGAGAAAAATCCAGCCATGTGCAATTTGCAAACAAAGCGAACCACGTCAGAGGTGGATCAAGAATTTCTGAAGACAGAAGCAGGCTTAAAAAGGCACAGTGCACAAGATATCTACTGTAAATTCATAACCAACCAAGATCTCCATGTTTCTCGCAACTTCAATTTCATTTTGGATCTTCACCGACCAAAATTTCGTCGCAGCCATGCCGGGTTTGGCACTTCCTACTGCAGCCCTTCGGCCGGGGAAGGGTCCTTTCAGTGGCAACAATAGCCCTGCTGGACGACCTGTCAGCCCTGCTAAAGCCACATTACCTGGAACTCTATTGCCATTGACGGGTGTAGTGAGCCCGGGAGCTTCCAATTGTTCAAGTCCTGTAGAGAGACTTGGAGAGGGATTCGGGCAAAGGGGGCGAAGGTAAGATTTGTGTACATATGATGTGTATGTATAAATGATACATATAAATATTCACGAGTGTATATATACCTAGGAATCTGTTGACCTTTGTTTTTGTATACCTCTTTATAAACATAGGGTTTTGGATCCATTACCTTCATTTTTACCAAAGGGGCGTGTTTTGGAAAGGGGCATGTTTTGAACATCACATTTTCACATCATTCCACAAGTGATGCCTTATCATGCCCAAGTGGATAGCTAAGATCAATTTGTAGTTCTTGATAAGTCTTGCAAAGGGCTTCAATCATCTTTAGACCATCATTTTGTTTGTCAATGTGTAAAACTGCCTACAAAAGAAGGCAAATCATTGTGCAAACCTTTATGAAAGGGCAGCCACATCATACATGTTGGGGTGACTAAAGAGTTCCCACGCTCAAGGATTCCAAGTAATATCTCCAAAGTATCCACAAATGTTTTCAGTTCATAAACAAAGGGATGCTACAAACATTGCCTATAAAAATCCAAAGGGTGGTCTCCGCTCCGCCCTGCCACGTGCCGCCATTGCGGTTTTTTCCACGAACTTTGTTGGCACGACGTTCATTGGCAAGAGCTCCAAGTACATCGTTGATCTCAACGTCCGGGCCCTGACCAGCAAGGGTCATTGTGATTGGGAGATATTGGGGGTGCTCTTTCCACCAAGTGTGGGAATATCCTTACCTAGGAGGGTTTGCAGCAGGCATTCTTTCCCTACCTTCGATTAGTTGCAAAAAGTATGTGATAAATACTATAAACTCTGTGCTCAATCATGTTTTTTGCTTTTTTTCCTCTCCCCAGGGAACCCTCAAGTGTAGTAAATTTACAAATGGCAGTTTCTTGCCAGTAATTATCAACAGTCCATATGCCATATCCTGGGATGCATTCTTCACCTTACAAAGCGAGGATGACCATGGTTTTGGTTATAGAGCACTTCATAAATCTATGATGATAAAAGCTGTTGAATTTCTTCTTAATCTTTCATTGCCACCAGCATTTGGCTTCCAGTGTTTCCTTTGCAGTTTGCACTCCATAGCGGTGCTTACGGTGGCCATGCTAGCTGGCATTGTGAATGAGTGGTGTGCAAACCAATCCCTGCGAGCTCATGTGCGCAAGCATAAGTGTCTCTTTAGGCCAGCACCAGGTGATGAGAAACCTAAATGTTCCCTGAAGTGTTTAGAAGAGAATGAGGGCATCTTAACACCATTGGTCCACCGCAGCGGGGTGAGAACGGTGACATTATGATCCATACTGTCCCAATGTTGACAAAGGAGAAACTTGCTAGTGCTTTAAGAAAGCCTATTTTTTGTTTCCAAAATTTTGCAGTTGCAGCAGTTTCCGATTACTTTAATTAGCCTTTTCCATTTATCCATAATTCCGATTTTGTTTGGCCAAACCAGCTTAACATCCAAGGATCAAAAAATTCTTTTCTGAGCTCACTTGTGCCCACCCAACCAAGCAAGAGTTGAAAGCGGATAGCAAGTTGGCGAAGAAGTTTCAAGTGATGATCAAACGAAAACTAAGTCGACAGCAGGTGACTAGGAGCAAGGTTTTCCGAAGGCTTCTAGCAATCTTGGGCCTAGAGGAGGACAGGGTTTAAAGTTGTTTTGATGTTGGAATTGTTTGTTCTTGTTTTTTAGATCAGTAGTTAATACCGTTTTGTTCTTTTGTAGCATCTTACATGGGCACCTGTTTCAATATACTCTGACCCTGGGTAGGATGTCAACCAACCTGATTCTTTTCCCCAAGACAATGATGAAGTAGAGGATGATGATGAATCTGAAGGAGGCGAAGAAGCAGGTCAGGAGGAACAGGAGGAGGAGCAAGAAGAACCCATGATGATTCAATCATCCCAAGAAATTCCACCAACCCAGCCCGATGCAGAGGAAACCTCAATCCAGGAAGAGCTGAATACCAAAGCCGGCGATGGGGATGGGGATGAATCAAACGGTTTTTTGGGAGATGGGGAAGAAACATATGACAAGAGTTCTATCATGGATAATACCATCTTGAAAGGTGATCAGAGTGAGGTCTTGGATTCTCAAGTTGTAGAATCTCAGGTTGAAGTTGTAGAATCTCAGGTTGAAGTCCAGGATGATGGGGCTGGCTCTTCAAAGGATAGGTTGAAAGATACTGTGACGGGTTGGCAGGATTTGGATGGGGCAATCCCCTCCCCAGAAGAGACAAAGGAGAGAATGGAAGCACTTCAGGCTACCATCCGAAAGTTGAAGAGACAAAACACTCTTTCGTAATTTGGACATGTGTTAGACATAGTTTTTCCTCTTCAAAAATGCCTCCTTGTTATTGTTTCCCGACCTCCCGCCTTTTGGACCTATTGGGTAAAAATGGGTCAAACAATTCCACTGACCCCGGGATAAAATCACGAATTTATACTTGCCATACTTTGTACCCCAACTGCGCGGAAAAATGCTTACATAGATGCCCTTGTTCAACCAAGGCAAGCCCAAAAGATGGCCAACCAGGACTTGAGCAAGCCTATCTTGGTGGAGGAGAGTTTGCCGTTTGGGGGAGACAATATTGATACCTTACCCATGAGCACGGAGTCCATCGAAGAAGCAATGACACGGTTCAATGATGAAAACCCCGAGTGGACTGAAGGCAAAGAGTCTGGGGGTTTAGTACCTTTGACTTTAACTTAGTAGAGTTTTTCTTCACCACCACCTACCCAACTGACTGATGTGAGGAAGCAATGGTTTACTTACTAGGTGACATGTTTTCTTACTTTTATGTTCGTACGATATTCTGTTTTCCCCTACATTGCAAAGCGAAAAAACTTAGGTCACCCGTCGTGAGCAGCTGGGCTTAAA
The DNA here is from genome assembly GCA_000507305.1 of Breviolum minutum Mf 1.05b.01. Classification (NCBI taxonomy): domain Eukaryota; class Dinophyceae; order Suessiales; family Symbiodiniaceae; genus Breviolum; species Breviolum minutum. The sequence goes on along the minus strand of DF243117.1, from coordinate 13,406 downwards.
GGCTGCTGAGACTGCTGCTGGTGTGGATGGGAAACCCAAAGCTAAGGGGAAAGCCAAAGCTAAGGGAAAAGCCAAAGCTAAGGGAAAAGCCAAAGCTAGGGCATCTAAGTCAAAGATCCTACCCAACGACCTTGCGGAGTCTGAAAATGAACAACCGGAGGAACCAACAAAAGAGGGTACAGTAGGTGAGGACGAGGATGGCAAGGGCAACACTGAAACAGAGCAGTCTTCTTCTACACCCCCTGTTGTTCGCACCGGTACGAAAAAAAGACCTGCTGCAAAGACACCCCCTGCCAAGCCAGCAAAGGAAAGCAAGATCCCAAAAATTGCTGAAGTGGGTAAGGGTGAAAAGGTTGATGGTGGTGAGGGTCAGGGACCCCCAAAAGCAAAGGCCAAGGCAAAGTCTGAGGTCAAGGTTACACCTGAGGATGGGGCTGGGCAGGGACCCAAGGAAGGTCGGAAAAGGACGTCTAAAGGATGAAAAAGCAGAAGGTTCAGCTGAGACTGAGAAGACAGATTTGGAGAGAGATGGTGAGAAGATTGAAGCTGTTGCTGAGCAACCCAAAAAACAAAAGGCTGAACCCAAGACGTTTGCCCGTAGAAACTGCCCTACGAACGAGTTTGGGGCTGCAAAGTTTCTCGCAATTCGCAGTGCCTTCAAGAGTGTGATCCATCCGCATTTGTCAGTTTACTCAGCACATGAGGAGCTAGTTCACATGTTAGTTGGGTCGTTTGAGATTTTGATTTTTGTCAAAAACATGGTTTTAAAAAACGTGTGGTACTAATGTTTTGGTATTACAAATTTGGGCATGCTTTGGCATACTCATGCTTCTTCTGTTTTCACGATGAGTAGGTGGTAAAGGGTTTTTTGGTAAATGTTTGTTGGTGGGATTTTCCAATCACAATCCCTGGTGGTCCACCAATCTACACTCTGTCCTTGCTTGCTTTCCTACAGGACAAGTTTTGGAGCTTCTGCAATCAGCAGTGGTTGAAGTCAGAGATTGCTGTGAGTGACTTACCCACACTGGCTATTGAAGCTGCTGAGGAGTACTTGGCCAAAAATGTCAAGTCTGAGGCATGATCCGAATTGGATCTCTGCCTCCGTAGGTTTTCCTATGGATGAGCAATTCAGTTTTGCTTTGGTCTTTTTTGAACAAAATTGACCGTGAATATGGGTCCATCATGATAGATATACGTATATCTTCAAAGGCTTTAGATGATGAGACCTGGCGATGGCTTGTGTTAGCTGCTACTTGCCTGGAGGGGTTCTTGAAGCTTTGTTTTTGAATTAGGACATTCCTGAACTCAATAACTTGAATCCTAAATGATCTTGAATCCACCGACCGGTTCTTTGTTCATGTTTTTGTGTGTATCAAAACCTTGAAGTGGCTTCAAGTTCCAGTAGTGAGGGCAGGTCACGTGCCAACTGCCAGCTCCAAACATTGCCAGCGATGACGATGAGTGAAAAAACAAATATCTTCCCATATGTCCTTTGAGTGGGTTGTTTCCCATAAAGATCCCATATCAGCCATCTCCCACTTAACAAGTTCCACCTGCAACCCCTGGAAGAAACCCTTTCCCTCTTACATCATTTATTTATCATTCGTCTAGTTTTCATATATATATATATATATCCCAAGTTTACATCTTAATTCAATATCGAGTGATTACAGGTATAGATTATGTGGTCCTTCTTTGGAACCTTGCCTTACACCAGTTCTCTCCCCAAATCCTTCCTTCAACCGTCATAATAGCCTCTTTGAGGCCAAAGACGGCGCTGATGGCTGCACGGAAACCTGGTGTGGCGGACATGTTTCAAAGGAGATGATTGGCCACTGCATTTTTCCTTTATACAAAAGCTGGATGTTTGTTCAGAGCGCTGTAAGAAGTTTTTATATTAGGTGGATGGTTCCCAAACTTGCTCATACCTGTGGAAAACTCAAAAGTGCATTATCTACAAGTGCCAAAGCTTTTGGGTTCCAATTGGTATAGCTGTGGTGAGAAAGCAAAACTGGTAGCTGTTCCTAGTGCGTGGCGCCATGAGTTCTGATGGGAATGAGAACCAACGAATGGATCTCATGCTCAAACGTCTCCACATGATGAAAGCCCCCAAGGCCACAACAGTTGAATGTTTTGGTGTGTGTTTCCTGGTATTCCCTGTATAGTAAAAAAAATCCTACAGTCTGGAGGTGCTGATGGCAATGATTGTGCTTCTTTCGCTCAACACCCATCTGGTTGTGTTCTCGGAGGTCTGGAATGGGATAGGGCATGGAGTTGTGGTTCCCCTTTACCAGTTCTGACCAATGTGTTAGGTGAAAAATATGTTTGTAGACCTTCATACCTATTTTACCTTTTGTTTGCTTTGTAGTACTCTCAGAATTGTCCATATATAGTTAAACCCAAAAAAGGGCATTGTGGACAACATATTGGCCAATTGGAAACAACATGTGGAGATCTCAAGCTTGTCCCACTAACCCCAATATCACAACATTTCCCACTACTTACCAGCGTTTCCTGGCAGGCGTTCACATTCATCGAGTTCTTTGCAGGTCGTGCTTGGGTCAGCCGGTGTATGCGCCAGGCAGGACACAAAGTGGCGACCCTTGACATAGTCTTGAATGGCAATGATGGTGAGTATGTCGAGAACGACCCGTATGATCTTTTATCTGACCCTGGATTTGCGTACCATCACCGCAACATAAGATTAAAGACCTCAAATGTTACTCAGTGTTTCCTTCTGGTGAATATCCCCCAAATTCTTACTTGGGACCCTAGGCTTGCATTGGCTACAGTGACCAATGCCAAGTTCGACAAGTGCTTTTGCCTTTGCGGCCTGTTATGCCGATCATTTTGTGGTGTGAACAAAGGAACCCATGCAAGGTCACCCTGGGATCCTTTGGGGAATACTTCCTATAGCCATGTGAGGGAAGGAAACCAACTGTGTGCCAGGACACTTGGATTCAAAGTTTCCGATCAAAAGATAAAACAAGGTACATGATATGTATGTAGCTACCACTTGTTGCATTGAAAAATGGGACGGTAAGTCTGATGACCCAAATCCTTTTTGGCTCCTCTAAGTTTGGCCCAATACCAAACAGGTAGTAGCTTACATGGACTCTACATTCACAAAGGATTTCTAGAAGTGCAAACTGCATACCTGAAGTCACTTATAGATTTACTTATAATATCTTATAGTCCATTTCTTCCAGTCCACCAAACATTGTGGGGAAAGATCGCAAATGCTTTTGATTTTTTCAAAACAGTGTTTAATTGGTGGAGCTTTTTTTCCCCTCTAAAAAAACGTGCCCATTTTGGAGCCTTTCCCCTCTAAAAAAACGTGCCCATTTTGGAGCCTTTCCCCTCTAAAAAAACGTGCCCATTTTGGAGCCTTATCATCCTTCCACTATCAGTATCATCTTTCCAACCATCCCAGTATCCATCCCAGCTAAGTTGTCACCACGCCACCGTGCCATAGGACCATCTTGCTCCTCTATGCCGTTGTGGCTGTTGGCGGGACTTTTCTGCTGGAGCAACCCCGGGGATCACTGTTGGAATGGCATCCGCGGGTTGAAGAGTTCTTCAAGAATATACCTGGTGTAGCTTAATTACACAGATAAACAGCCTTGCTATATCTTGCAAGCATACTTTTGTTCAAATATTTCCATGATCTGACGCTCGCATTGAAAGTTGCAAAGACATTTATTTTAGAACTGAGGTATTCAAAACCAATTGGTATATGGGGCCCTATGGTTCCAAAACTGCAAAGCCTCACACTGGATGGTCAAATTCCGCTGCGATTCGATTGCTAGATGTTGGAACATTCACGAAAAAGATGCAAACCTTCGTGGCCTCTCGTGGTGTTAAAGCTACACGAGTATACAAGGATGCAAAAGGAAGAACAAGATACCATGGAACACAGCATTTGACGAGTACAGGGTCGGATCCCTACTCTAGATACAGAATGTGTTTGTCTCAATACTGTACTTGAAAGAGTTGTAGCCTGATGTTTGCTTTCCCAGTTTCTGTGTAAAGTTGAGCCACAAACCTACCAAACGAAAAGGGGTTTCCACAACTTCCCCACTGCCAAGGATTTATCCTCCTCGCTTTGGTCGCAAGTTGGTAAGGCTCCACCATCTTTTCCTTGCGAGAACCGTCGGGTGGCTTCCAATTCATGAGGAACTGGCTGAACAGCCTGTTCTTCAGTTTTTTCTCCAGCTAAGTTGGGATGATTTGTGGGATGATGCTGATGCTGTTTCAGTCGTAGCATACTTGCGGGGATCCATTCATCTGGAACTGGGTGAGTGGCGCCATTGTTTCCCGAAGAAATTGTAGGGAATAAATGGACTAGTGAGGGGTTGTTTGGGGTCCAACAGAGCCAACTGTCGCTGGTTAAAACAAAGTGCTGTGCTGGTCAAACAGCTTTCCACATGAACTTGCTACTGTTGCCATGGCATCCAAAGACTGGGATTATAGTTAAGCAGTTCAATACATTTGTTGAAATGGAAATCTGAATCTTTATAATTCAAAAGAAGAAATACAAGTTAATATTTTGATTTTTTTGAAAGGTCAAGGAAAATCATGAAAGTACGTAGTACGTACGTACTTATACCCGTACTTTCACCCGTACCCGTAAAAGGGGCGTGTTTTTCCGTAAAGGGCCGTGTTTTGGCGTATGTAGACCCAAAAAAATTACGTACTTTCACCCGTACTTTTGATATATTCTGAAATGGTCAATTTACATTGTTTCAAGCCAACTTTCTCCAGGGTGAGACCTGCCGCTGCCATGCTTTCAGGGCCCCAGCCACAAAGCCACAGGTAGAACACGCCTTGCACAGTAGCAGGGCTTGGGATCATGGCTAGTAAGGCAAGAACAATGCCTTCAAAGACGTTTTCTTCTGGGGCATTGACCAAAACAAATGAGAAACTCTTGAAAGCCAAGAAGGAAAAGGAAGATCCAAAAGACTTTGATAAGCAAATTCAGGAGAAGCTTGTTTTTTGTCAGAATAGATTAAGTTTTGATGGGTCAAATGTGGAGTATCTACCATATTCATCTAAGATGATTCATTCATCAAGTCTGCATTTCTCAAAACTGCAGGAGTACGAGGCAGAGCTTGAACGATTACGTGCTCAACACAAGGCTGCTCTTCAGGCCCAAGAGGATGCTGGGTTGCAAGCCACCAACTTCAAAAGACCTTTGATTGTATTGTTATCGAATGGTTCAACTTTGAAACAAAATAAGGAAGCAAGTCCCGAGGCTGAGACTCAAGTGGAATCTTGCCTACAACATATATCCTCCGAAATCTTTTTCAAAAATAGGGTTCAATTTTTGAAGATTGTTCAACTAATGCTCGGACATATGATGCTTTTCTTAGGGCATGTCAATGGATATCTAAGGCAAGCCCAGAGGAACTTGATGCTGCACGTAAGCCCCGAGCCAAAACCGCTGCTAAGAGTAAGGTAGCCCCTAAGAAACTTCCTGAGTCAAAGCCAGATGCCAACGCCAATCCCCCTGCTCCGCCTGCCACGCGTCATACTGGCAAGCAGCCTCACAAAAACGCAGCTGATGAGATGGAGGCACTTCGGAAGGCGAGACTGGGATAGTGGAGAGTCAAGAATAAATCATCTTAGTAGTGTAAGGTGTTTTTATAGCATGCCCATGCATGCGTTCATGTGTGCAACTACTTGGTTTTTCAAGTTCCCAATTTCTTCTTCCAGGAAAATGCTCGGATGAAGGCTTTGATGGACAAAATGGAGAAGAATGATCCACCTACCAAGACACCGCCAGCCAAACGCCGAGCCCCATCCCCATCTGGTTCTGCCCCATCTAGTAAGTCTAGGGGTTCGGATCCTCCTACCACCCAAGGTGCAAAGGAACAAAGACTAAGGAGGGTGTGTGAGGAGAAACCCTCCGGTAGGTGCCATGTAACCTCTGAAATACATGACATGTGGAAGAAAGGCGGTATTTCCAGAGCCAAACTGATGGAACAATTTGAGTCGGCTAACTGGGACAAGCACCGGGTGCATAGACTATATGTGTACAGAGTTTTGTTGTATTGATTCCAGCTTACAGCAATTGTGTGTGTGTTTTCTTTCTGAATACTCCATGCATCACACCAATCATATATTTCAGGAGACCTTTTTGAACCAAATCAAGAAGACGATCGCGAATAAGAAGAAGACACAAAAATTGAAGAAACGTGGGTGGTACACGAAGGATGGGATGAAATCCAAGCTTCAATGGTCAAAGTTTTTTTGTTGCGCAAAGTTACTGAACATAGTTGTGTCCTGTTGATTTCAGCCGTAAGATGTTGTAAGTCCATATGAGTTCATATCCGCAATTAAGGTCTTATATTGCCGATGCGGTCAAATATTGTGAGAGCAACAACTTGTTCAAGACCCTTGCCATCTTGGGTCCTAAATGGTGGTGGTGGGTTTGTTTGGATGGGACATGGAAGTACTTTGCAATTGAACTTTTCTGGGTGTGATAGTTTGCTTTTGAATGTGTAGTTTGCACTGTGTACCCACTGACATGCCTGTAAGGAAGGACAAGTACAACAAGAAGATCAGGAAATACTACGTTGAGTATGAAGATGAATGTGAGTCCCAGAGTGAGGAAGAAGAGGAAGTCTCTCATCAAGTTTGTCAGGCTAGGCAAAACCCAAAACAATAATATTTCCCATATTGCCCACTACATCCGCCTTCCTCTTCCCCATGCCAGGCTAGTGACCAAAAGCTCGTTTTCAGCAAGCTTGGCCAAGATCGACCTGATAGTGATGATGAGAGTGATGACGAAGAACAAACTGTTGCCAATTCCGGAAAAGAGGACGGGTATCATTGATGTGCGGCACTAGTTGTTCACGATATCTTGATTTAGTATTGACACTTCTACATCTCTGAGATCAAACAAAAGGCATGGTAAGACTCTGGCCATTCATTAATCATCATCCCAGCTACACTTCCCCTTGATTATTTTTTGAAATAACACCACACTTCTATTCCTGCCTCTTGGCAGGAGTATGAAAAGTTCCGGCGTTTTGGGGACAGCCTTTTGCAGAAGTCAGCTAAGTTGACCGAGCTCGTTCAAGATTTGGAGGGCAAATTGGAGACTCTGGGAGATCGGTGCCCGGAAGTGAGGAAGAGGGTGCAGTCGTCTTACCCTTACTGCATCCTGATGTGTGGATTTCACGTTGCAGTAGCTAAGTTGGCAAACACTTCGAGTCTACACAGACCACCATCTTCCATATTGTAAATGTCTGTTTTTTATTTGTCTTTTCCCGAGGACCACCCCAAAACTCAATAGTGCGATTGAGATGGTTGAGAAGGAGTTTGAAAAGGTCAATTCAACTCTGGTGGAAGTCATCGACTTGAAAGAATCCACCTCTTTGACTGAAAATGCAAGGAGGACGTTTCTTGATTTTAAGATGTTACCTTAGATCCCCAGAAGTATGGAACTATGTTTACCTCAGCTTTTGCACGTGTGTATTGTATTCAATATCTAGCATCCTAGTTGACATGCCCTCTACCACAGGTTGTGCAACAAGATCGAAGACCAAATGAAAAGCACCCGTGCTGTGCTTCTCGTTTGCACTCACCATGCCTCCAACTGGAGGTTTGCTCCATACACCTAGCACAGCCCCGAGGTGTGGCAAAGTAACTTCTACAGATCTCTTGGCCAGGAAACTTACTCGCACTGGAAAATTTGGACCTGCCAAAGGTTTAGAAACATGTTGCAAGCATTTCCGAAGTATCGCTGGCATTTTTTTCTTTAGTCAACGATCTAACATGATAAGCCACCCCATGGAACATAGTTGATACTTTTCGGAAATGAGTAACCCCAGAATTACCACTTCTGTTTTTCCCCAAGGAATGTTTTGAAGGGCTTGGGCAAGACTCTTCAGAGCGAAGCGGCCTAAGTGAGACCGTTGTAGCAAGATTTGCCCTTGTGAGATATGTAGCTGTGGAGGGCCTGCTTTCGGGGTAGGCATGGAGATGAGCCATTTGAAATCATGGCTGCTGTTTCCAAGCCTTGGGTCTTGCCACATGGGATTCCCTATGTGCGCTACAATTCCATGATGTGACTTCCAATGCTACGAAAAGAATGCAACCAACAAGCACCACTGGATGATTTGAACTGAGTTTAGCATAGCTTCTACTCTCCAGCCTTTTGAAGTCCTGTTAGATAGACATACCCTTTAGTTGTTTTTTTACCCGATGGTTGGCCAGGCCAGCCAGACCGACGACAAAACCATCTTGATCGGAACCTGCTCCAGCATTGCGCTCGGCTGGTGGCAAATGGAGTTGGGGTCCTCAAGTGCTGTGGCAACAGGGCTGCTAACATGATTGGTGATTCACCCATGTACGACCTGCAGATTTATTGGATCAATGTCAATGACTTTATCTATCTAAAAATTTCAAAAACATATGACTTGAATGCCGAGAATTCTGCAAAATGCTAGCACATGTATGTCACGGAACGAGGTCAAAATGAATCAAGTTGTACTGATTGTTTGTGATATAGACCTTTTCTTGCCATGGGCGCCGCTGATGGTTTAGATGAGCTCATGGACTTGCTGACTTATGAGTGCCCTTTTTCTGGGAAGAAAAGGGTGGCTGGAAGTTCTCCCTTGACGATAGAGAAGCCTCTCAAAAGGATGAAGTACTTTGGCTTTCAACACATATCCGTTTTGAATCTACCTAAGTTGAATCATGCCATTTATCAGTACACCTGTTGAAAAGCGCTGTCCTTATTTTGTTTAACTAAGGACTTCGCATCAGGAGCAGCCCTTATCACCATCCAAGTCTTTTCCAAACCACAGTTCTGGGAATTTCAATGGAGTTGAGGATGTTTATGAAGATTACTTCTCCCGAGACCTCCAGTGCTCAACCCTGACGAATTCCATGTCCTGCAAGAAGACCATTGAATATGCACCTCAGCAAATCTTCAGTGTTCCAACATATCGCTGCTACCAATCCAGTGTGCCCCTTTTTCTGACCTACATTGAGCAGTGTAAGCCTATTCAACTTGAAGGGTGTAAATAACTTTGCTGATTCAATTAATGATTTCACACCCCAAAAACTTCTAAGGAAAAACCTGGTGACCTTGAAGCTTTGGAACGCCTTGCAAAAACTTTCACATCTGAGCTCTGCTGGGATGAAGTCCGTGAATTTGGGCTTTTAAACCGCTGTAGTTCCTCTGAGGGGAAAACCAGTGGCAAGATTTAACCTACTGTAAGGACATGGTCAGTAGTTTCCGTGAAAAAATGGGAATCAGGGTGTGCATTTTCAAGGTTGGTGTTACATCAAATCCCGTATCTCGATACATAGGGTATAAGAAAGTGGGTTTCCAAGCTATGTGGGTCATCAACTCTTCTACCAGCGTGGAATTGACTCATATGTTGGAAGCTGCCCTCATTGCACTTTTTGGGCACCATATTGGATGCCGTAATCGAACCCACTCGGGTGGGGAAGGGGCCCTTGGTAGAAACCAGCCACCTTTTTATGTGTACATCACAGGTGGGCGGGCTGACCAACATCGTGCTGTGGGTTGACTTTTCTTTCTAGGTGCAAGTTACGTGCCAAAAATGGCAATGACCACGAGTGGGGACATGTGCTTGTGGTGAAAAGTGTTTGGTGTGATATGGGCATCTTTTGCATTCCCAAGTTTTAGCTGCAGTATCAGTTAAGCCATGTTCCAAATTAGCTCCCTCCCACAACAACTTCTTATACAAAGAAGATTTGAACATTTGCCTGCCCCAAGGTCCCTTGCAGCCACGTGGTGGACTTGGCAAAGGCAGAGGTTGCGGAGAACCCATCAGTATCCCCAGGGATGAGACGATTAGGAGCTGTAACTCAAGGGCATGAAGAATCAGGAGTACATAAACTATTCAAAGAAGAAGGATTGGTTCCTGACGTTGCCATTGATACCATAGATTTGGGAAAGCCAGGGCTTGACCAATTTCCAGTGATCAAATTCTCTTCCTGGATACGATATCTTGATGACACTGATCGCCTTTGTCGCCAGCTCACTGGCACCCCCAATGTTCAGAAGATGGAGTTGGTCTTGGCAGAGTTTTGGAATAGATGGAGGGTACAATTTCCTGGGCATGGTGTTTTTCCATTAGCCGATGCAAATACTCTTCAGTTGGAACGGACCATTCCAATATACAGCCATTCAGATGAAGGCCGAACATTAAAGAAAGCTCCGATCTGGTTGCTCAGTTGTTCTGGTGCGATTGGGAGGGGAAGCAAGAAGTGGTTAGGTGATGGGAGAAACAAAGCTCCTCTACATAGAAATGGTTTGGGGCTTAACTATGTGGGATCCACCTGGAGTACGCAGTTTTTGTACGGAAGCTTACTCAGATCAGTTGAATCTGACCACCCTGGCTGCCTGGATTCCATCACAGAGGGATTTGCTTTGGATTTGGGTTCGCTATGTAGGGATGGGCTTGTTTGCAAAGATGGGAAAAAAGTTTGGGTCATCCACATAGGAACAAAGGGGGACCTTCCTGCTCTTACACGTTTGGGTGGATTTTGCAGAAGCTTTAGCCATGTGGTAAGATCTAAGTCATCCCAAAGGCCAGCTGGTGGAATTTGCCATAGGTGCCTAGCTGGCAAGGAACAGCCAGGAGGTGGTGGCGGTGTAGCAGTTCCTCTTTACCCTTTTGAAGATTTGGGGTTGAACCCAGCTTGGAAAACCACAATTGGGACCGAATCTCCATGGAATGATGCCCCTGTGATCCTCAAACATGTTCCACTTGGAGATTACCCTGCTTCCGACTTTTTTGAGCTAGATGTTTGGCACAATCTACATTTGGGCCTGTCCAAACATTTTGTGGGAAGTGCAGTAATTTCAATTTGTGAAAACATCGAGAAACTTGGTCTTGCAGTCACTCCTTCTTCAATGGACGCGAGTTTGCAGTGGATGACCCAAGAATACAAACAGTTTTGTGACCGCTATGGCCCAAACCCATGGGTGAGTGATTTGGGGAGGGAGACTCTACAGTTTCCTGCTTCTACTGCTTGCCCACAGGGCAAGTGGAACAAAGGGTCAGCAAGTTCACATCTCATGGCTTTCTTGGAGGATTTCTGCAGTCGTTACATTCGGGGCCGCACCGATGATGGTTTGCTTGTAGCTATTGATTCTTAGTATGGGTTAAGGTTGAAGTTTTTCAACTCAAATTTTACATTTCTTGCTACTTAGATTGTTCTTTTTTCCCCTAATTTCCACCTTGAAAAAATCACAAATCAGGTTCAAGGCTCCAAAGCCATCAACATTGCAGTTTGTGTGATGTACCATGAAGGGTTCTGGATTACTGCTCCGAAGGCCAAAAAACTGGCTATGTGGATGAGCCAATTTTTGAGATGTTACCAAGAGTGTGCATGGCTGACCTACTGCAAAGGATTGCGGAGGTTCGCTATTGTCCCCAAAGCTCACTACTTGTGTCATATTCCAATGGATCTTCTAGCCCAGTCTCAAAGGGGGTCTTGGGCAAAAAACCCTATAGGGGTTGGATGTCAAATGCAAGAAGATTTTGTGGGGAAGCCCGCTCGTGTTTCACGAAGGGTTTCGGTCAAACTAGTGCATCTACGTGTGCTACAAAGAAGTTTGATACATTATCTTGAAGCCCTTAAGGTCAGTGATCAGGATCAAAGAGGGATGAATAGCTACAGAGCTTGAGTTTGCTTGAGGTTCCAACCATAAAATTTCCTGAAACACAAAAAAAAGTAATTTTGTAAAATCAGGAACCCTTCAACACCATCCTTCTTGTCCCAATCTCTGGCAACCAAGCTGCAGCAAGATTGATGCTCTCGGTCCGGAGCCCGTTGAAAAAAGAAGTGGCCACGGGGCCAAACAATCATAAGGATGATGAAGTGGATGGGTGGAACATTGTGGAAAATAAGTCCATACAAATCCAATCTATATCGAATCTATTGAATAAGTTTAATAGGTTGAGAGTTTTCTTTAGTGTTTCCAGCCATTCAGTTGGAAATCAATAAAATCAGGAAAATGCAAAAATCCTGTGTTTTTTCAATTGGTACCGTATTTTGTAGAAAGGACTTCTTTTCAACTTGCAGGTATGGTGAAATGTGGGTAGGCCACAAAAAGGAAGCACAAGTGAGCCCTAGGTATATATATATATACACACATGTTTTTGTTCGTTTTCAAACATATACACACACATATTACAGGATGGAAAATCGCAAAACTTCAACATGAAACTTCAACATCTCTCGGAACTGAATAAAGAGACATTTTACCAGGGTTGCAACAGACCCAAACCCCAATTCGGCACCAGTCAACAGGTTTCGCTTCTGAACCTTTCCCCCATTGTGAGCAGTGTCCAAAGCCTTAGTTGGTCATTTTATGTAGCGAAGAATATGATTACTGTCGATTTCGAAGAGATCAATTCGTAGGATCCAAAAATATCATTAGGTTTATGTAGGGGACAATATTACTATGAGAAGATGCCACTGTACCCAAATTATACATAAGGATTACCCTCCAGGGAACTAACATATCCCCCAAAAATGGCATTTTGAACATGATTTTCCTTTTCCCCAGGTGGGATATGTTAATCCCCTGGAGGGTGTAACTTCCCGCGAGGTTTCCATACGGATCCCATCCAACCCAATCAGAGGGCTTCATGATGGCTGCGGTTTAAGGTCTAAGAGAAGGCCCAACATATACCCCCCTGTTTCGCGAATACCACCGGGGCATGGTTCAAATGAAAGGAATTCCCGGTTCTTTTAGACTGTTTGGTTGGGGGTCGTTTTGGTATGTTGAAACGGGGGGTATGTTGGAAATTCTTAGGGTTTTCTTGTTAGCACTGCGGATTTCTACTTTTGTTGGTTGAGTTGATCTCTTGCTGGATGATGGAATTCCAAGAATCGGCGGGGGAGAGAAAAAATCCAGTCAGTTGGATCTACCGAAAAAAGTGCAGTTTCAAAATGAGATTCATTGAATCATTCCAACACAAGTGACCCAAGAAAACTACCATATAATTAGTCATTTATAAATACATAGAGTCATCCTAAGAAATCGATACATCTGGATTTCCGTTTTTTTCTTTTGTGGGGTGTGTCTCACCCCCCAGCACCGCAATCTCACCCTCTCAAGGAAGCCATTGATCTCACCGTCGATCAATTTGAAGGCGTTGATTCCAGATCATGTGCCTTTTTTGCAAAAAAAACAGGGGGTCATTCAATGTGGGACCCATTTTTTTTGGGGATCAAACGATACACATGTCAAACGATACACATGCTTTTTTGTGATTTTCAGGGATTTCCGCGAAAAAAAAGTGCATTGTTTGGGTTGGTCAAAGGAAGTTTAGCTCAGAAACTTCCGATATACGAACGACATCTCAGTAAAGTTAAGTCAAGTAGAGTAGAGTCAAGTAGAGTAGATT
>DF243116.1:0-46666 GCA_000507305.1 Breviolum minutum Mf 1.05b.01 | reverse complement strand
ATACATGGGAAGTGTGCATGATATTTGACACAACAACAACAACAACAACGAAGAAGAAGAAGAACGAAGAAGAACGAAGAACGAAGAACGAAGAAGAACGAAGAACAACAACAACCAACAACAACCAACAACAACCACCAACAACCACCAACAACCACCAACAACCACCACCAACCACCACCACCACCACCACCACCAACAACAACAACAACAACACCAACAGCAACAACAACAACAACAACAACAACAACAACAGCAACAGCAACAGCAACAGCAACAGCACAAGCAAACCAACAACAATGCTGGGGATCCGTATCTGCTCGCTCGAAGGATCCAGGTTAAAATCACAACTCTGTGAAAACATTCGTAAAATCAACCATCGGCATCTCACAATACCAAAAGACAGGACCACCATTTCTGCAATGTGGATTTTTTTGGGAGGTCAACAATTGGGGTATATACTATACACTATACGTTTCCCTAGACATGCAAGCATCTCCTCAGGTATTTGATGGTATTTGGACCCTAAAAACATGCCCCAAAAAACCTCTACTCTGCCTGGATGTCTAGAATTTGATCCCGCATAAGTTTAACAGTTTGCTCCTGAAAAATGGATGCTTGGAAAACTACGACTTTCCTTTTGGGTCTCGGTCATTTTTCAGGGGCAAACACGCTGATAAACTTCCAGGGGGTATCCAACCTGGGCAAGTTCGGAAAATCATCGAATCAAAAAATGCCGGCGCCACAACAGGGAGTACTACTGTTGATGGCTGAAATCCTGCACCACCTGGGATGTATATAACACCTTGTAATTAATGGGATAAACTACCAACCTCAACTGGTGAGCCAGATTTCAGCCATCAACCGTAGTGCCCTTCATCCATGCTCGCTGTTTGGGATTGGTTCTGCACCTCGATCTCCTTTGCCGAGTTTCGCACCGCTTGGGACGACAAAGAATTCGTCTCGGACCTGTTTGGGTTGTTTCGTCAAGTTGCAGGTTTTGGACCCCCTGCCGACATTGGGGACGAATCAATAGAAATCCAGTCAGATTCAGGTGTCAAACCATGCTAACACACCATTAAACCGTAGTAAATCACCATCCTTACACATCCTGGCTCCCCTGCATTATGATCCCTTTAAGACTCCAATCACCTTCTGAGAAAGGCAATGGAACCTAAATACTTTGCATTTTGGAGTGATTAAACACCCCAATCATCCACTAACAAAGAACTTACATCTCTAAGGCATGAAACTGCAGCATTTAGGTGGGGGCATGGCTATTCAACCACCTAGGAGGCTATCCCTGACTCACCTATGTGGGGGGCAAGGGGAGAAGTAAAATATGAAAATCGGACAGTTTCTGGGCTTAAACCGTGGCAACAACAATCGTGGCTTGTGTTTTGGGGCATCGCCGGTTTTGCGAAGCCCATCAATAAATAATATCCACCGTTGCTATTGCAAAGGCTTGCGTGAGCGCTTTTTGCATCAACCTTCTGACAAGCAGGACAAAGCAAAATAACAAAAAAAACAAATATAATCATATATATACCACAAAAAATACCAAAAAAAATACGCAGGACGACCCTTATACAGTATACAATACTTACTATTTTTCTATTAGGTAAGCCTTGCCCATGTCCCGCCCTTAAGACAGATTTTTGGGGTGACATTATGCCCATAATTTTTGTGGGTTATAAGTTATAACCCCCTAGACCTATCGGGCTATACCCCTAGATCTATGGAGCTAGGACATAGGCAAGGCCTATTCTAACTCCTACATGTCGTCGGTGTCTTCTCTTCCGACCCCTTTTTGGACCGTGTCTAAACCAAGGGAAAGACTTTGCCTACAGAAAGAATTTGCATGCGAGGCTGTGTCATGGCATCTCTTTCTTGTGTCATCTCTTCATGGACATCTGCTTGCCTCGGCCAGCCTCCAGGGATGCAAAGGATGCCATGTTCGAAAAGATCCAATTTGCCAGTTTCTGCAGCTCCAGCCAAGCCCTGTCAGGCATCAGGTTTTATGGCAACAAAACTCTGAAACGGATTTTTAACAACAAAATTGTCGCATTTGTCGTTGACCGTCGCGTTGAGAGATCTTTTTCAATTTTCCAATTGCATTCACTTTAGAAGTTTTGAAAAAGTTCGTTCTGAGTTCCTCGCCTCCGCTGACCTTTGTTCACAAACACGGAGATGCATTTCTGAGATTCTTTTCAGAAATACCGTCATAATCTTCGATGTGTATGCAGGAGATTCTATCCAGCTACAGCCACGAAACAAAGAAAATTGGAGGCTGGATGCTGGAATACACTTTTCCAAGTTTTCTTAAGAAGCACCGTGCGGAAATGCGTTTGCCATTCGAATGATTCACCGAGGACGTGACTTTGGAGAGGCACCCTTCATCGATGGAGAACCTGGAAAAAAGTTAAATAGGAAATGCTGTGAAAGGAGATGCACAAAGAACATCAAAGAACTCAATTGGAAGCGGCGGCCTGTCAAGACATCCAGATATCCAAATCCATAGACGACAAACAAAAAGAAACAAAAAGATGCAGATTTGGATTTGACGTGTCCGTACATCTTGAAGCTCAATGACTCGACATGTCTCGACATCGAATTTACATCTCACAAGTCAAGTTTGACGGGCATCTCGGCCTTCGACAAGTCAGGTGATCCCTGCAGGCACTCGGGACGGCATCACGGCACCGTTGACCCTTTTCACGTTTCGGAGCTGACGGGTGACGTGCTGAGGCCTCTGCAGAAACCACTTTGGTGCATGAACTATGCATCGACACCTTGAAACTGTAGAAGTTTTAGAAATTGATTCAAATAAATTGGAGTTGCAGGAGAGTTGGTCCTATCGGAGTTCTGGACTTAAACATATTTCAGGTGGTCTTGGAGTCTTGGACTGCACGTATTTATCCGATTCAAAACCTGCGATCTTGGCTGGGCCCGAGCCTGATGATTCTTCTGCGAGACCTCAGTCTGTTTGAGTCCGAAACGTCGATCGACATGCACGAATAAATTATGTGTGCATTTGTGCTTTCGGACAAATCATGGCCATTCAAGATCGCTTTTGACATAGAAAACAGGAAGTATTCAAACTGCCCACACCTCCAAACTCTAAACCTTTTTATTGTGCCACCCTGGTCCTTTTCGGTTCTTGCGCCCACAAGATCCTGACCATCACGGTAGCTGGTGTTGCCACCTTGTTTCAACTCCTCCACAGACACGTGGCAGCAGGTGCGCTCCTGACCAAGTGGAACCGAATAAAGCGACTCGGAAAAACTTGACCTCGTGACCTCACAAGTGTGGCAAGTCCCTGCACCTTCCAGATCCCATCGAGCCGCTGTTGGCCCAGGCCCTACACAAATCAAGAGTTGATTTCACTTTAATCTTTAGCTATACCTTTAGCCCGCTAACATTGGAATCAACATGTTCAACTCCAGCGCCTCAAACGCCCCTTGTCAATGAGGGAAGCGCTGCTTGAGCGATGACCCTTGGTCAGTGGATCACGCTGAGCTACGAAGCTCCGATTTCGTCAAAAAAATGACTTCATGCATCTTCGTGTCGTCATGAGTTGATGGCAACTGTTTGCGTAGTGTATAGTGGTATCATTCTACTGCTTTGCCTGCAGTCAAGGTTGCCACGTGCACGCAAAAATACCTATACTTCTCCGTAACTCTAAATGAATCTCGGTCAAATTAGTCAAATACAAGCTCTCACCCTCTGCCAAAAATAATAGGTACTGCAAACGCTAGGCTTCCTCGCGTTGGTTGGGCTTGCAGATCCCGACGCGCCTGAAGACAAAGCTTTGGATTTCACACTTCAAAATGGTGGAAAGTGCGATAAAAACCTTTGAATTTGGATTACATACTTTTCACGAACACCAACATCAATCTGTGGTCTTCTGCCTTGGATCATAGGCGGAGCACTTCGCTGGTCCAGTGAGAGAGTAACTGTGCGAGCCTTCAAGCAAAAAGCCAAGTTGAAGTCCACAACTAAGACGTCACATGCTACTTAAAAACTGATACAATTAAGTTGAATAGTAGCTACTTCTCGGAGTAAACGCTCATTGTGACCGTTCCCCAAATAACTTCCTAGCAGGTGCAAGAAACATCAAGAAACCATGTAGAGTCACAACTGTGACTCTCTTTACTTGGCTCCATAGCCTGCAAATGGTTTCATCTTGGGGTGCTTCATGGGATTTGAGAGGTAAAGCATCTACCCTACGTGGGACATGGTCATCATCAACATGTTTACAAGCATGGATCTTAATACAGGGTCTTGTGCTCTGAATAGCGGAGGCTCGGCACTTGCCACAGACAGAGAAGAAATGCGGGAACAAATTCAGAAAAACCTCTCATTAGTTTATGTGTGGATATGTCAGAGGCACGCTAGTGAGCAATTTGACGCTGATTCCAGGTTGGATCATAGGCTCTTAAGGCACTGCAAAAACGGTTTTCCAAACTGGAAAGATGCGAACTCAAAACAAATGGTATACACAGCGTGTCAGCAATTCAGAATGCTGGTGATCCGTCTAACCGTCCAGCCTTCCAGTTGAGGTCAAACCAAATGTTACCATGCCTTGAAGAAGCTTCCGAATTCCGATTGTAGACCGTCTATTGCTTGTATGCAAATTTCTCATTCAAGCCCACCAAGACACGTGCCCATATTGATACAAGATGTAAAGAAGCCAGAAGGGTAGAAACCATGGATCAATCTATCATTAATAACAAACAATTTCCAACCCTCCGTCACAACGCACCCAAATTCCAAATGGCTAAGACCATGCTCGACGATAAGCTGCGTCTGGGCTTCCAAACGGGTTCCTTTGATCTGTCCTCAGCTTCCCAAGGCTCTGGATCCTTAAGCCGTGGGACTTGCTCTTGCATGCACACCCCGTTCGACTTCATGCCAGGTAGAACTTATATTTGTTCCTCCTTGTGGAATTGTGTTTCAAGTTTGCATAAAGTCAAACATCTAAACTGCATTGGCACGTTGGCGCTTTGGCATTGATAAGATGGACATTATCGCATTTGTACAACTTGATTGCCATGAATTTAAACTTTCAGTTTGATGACCTTCACTTTGATACAAGGACCAGTGATAGTCATTTTACTGTTTCGGATGCTGAGATGTGAATTTCCAGAGCTCCATTTAATTGTCAAAAGCAACAGTTACAGTAAACAAATGTAGCTTCAGTACCCAAGAAGTTCAAATTTCCAGAAGTTTGACAAGTTAGACATATGAAATCACGAAAGTCATTGCATGCATCTTCATGCAGAGGAAATAAGAGTGACTTTCACTTCAAGACACTTTCACGCAAGAGTGACGTGTATAGACTAAGTGAAAGTACACTGCGTGTATGTACTTTCTATATAGATGTACATGCAGCATATCAACATATATACTATATACATGTTTCTATATACACTGACGTACATTTCTTTCTATATACACTTCAAGAGTGACTTTCACGCAAGAAAAGATGTATATAATATAGAAGGATGACTATAGAAAGTACCTATGTGTCAAGCCAAGTCTTTGGCAAGTTTGGCAACAAAGTGTGCATCTTGCTCTTCCACAAATCAATTCTCAAAACATCATGCCAGTACTTTTGCTCTGCCACTGCGACATGAGCAAAACAAGACGATGGGCTGCACCTCCTATGAAAAATAGGGTTGTCAAGCATTGCAGTCGATGGATCCCAACATTCCCAGAGCAAAGGCGAGGCGCAATTCATGGTGACCCAGGGACCCAGTCCCAGCGCGAGCAGCTTCAGCTAATCCCGTTTGAACCAAGAAAACGGCAGAAACGAAAATAAGGATCTAACGTCAGTTGCATTTCAGCCTCAAATGCCGATGAGAAGCCAACGTCAATAAGACTTCAAAGGCACAATGCAAACACAAATAAAAATATAAATGTTGCTGCATGTAATTTAAAGCGTGCAAACATGTCCACACATTGAAATATTTCCAAAATTTTCCAAACACATCTTGGCTCTTTCATTACCTTTGATTTCTTCCCTCTTATTGCACCATGGTTCCTTCGTTTCATTTCACCTGTCATTTATCTTCTCTCATTCCCTCTCATGTCATCTCTTCTCATCTCCCTTGACTTTGCTGGATGCTTTTGCTTGTTCTTCAAGCTTTATTTCATGTCGTTTGCTTCAGCGAAAGTTGAAAAAGGACCAGAACGGATAAATCATGATAAGATAGCATTATAATAAAGGAGAAAAAAGCGATGATAAGGGGTAAGAAAGGGGAAGGATAAGAAAGGATGCGAAAGGTTTATTAAGGGGCAAAAAGGACAATCAGACTAAGAAACGATGATAAAGGGTAAAGGAAAAGAAGTGATGATAAAGGAAAAGAAAAAATATGAAGGACGAGAAATGGTGACAAAGGAAAGAAAGGATGATAAAGGGTACAGGAGGATGATAAAGAAAGGACGAAATGGTGATAAAGAATGAGAAACGACAATAGAGGAGAAGATATGGTGACATGCAGCAAGAAAGGGTGCCAAAGGTTAAGGGAGGATGAGAAAGGATAATCAAGGATAAAAGGGGGTGATATAGGGGAAAGCAGTGCGATAAATGAAAAGAAACGATGGTCAAGGATTAGAAAGGATGACGAAGGATAAGGAAGGATGATAAACGAGAAGGGATAACGACAAGAGATAGGCAAGGGCAAAGTCTTCAAAATAATTCAAATAACTGAAGAAAAACAAGAAACATGCCTCCGATTATTTTTCAATTTGTTTTAGTGATTTGATTGCTTGAAATAATTCAACAACAAAGAATGGAGCCTCTTATTTTTTACTCCGTTGACTTAGCTATAGATATCATATCATATATGTGTATATATATATGCTACATGCAGCCAATATCAACATGACATAAAGACGTAGATAGCTAATATGCAATATGACCAATATATGTGATGAACATTAGGACATATCATATATATGTACAGATTACAGAACATTTTTTGGTGCTTGGTAAACTTGGGTCTGCTACAGTCGGGCTTGCAGCAAGTGGCTTCGCCAAAAATGAAGCTGTAATCGCGAACAGCCAAGTGCCGCATGGAAACCAGTTCTCAGAAAGCTGAGTAGATTATGGTAGACTCAGATTGGAGCACCATGCGACAGCACAAAGTGTCTTGGAAAAAAAATGTGTTGAAAAAGTGGCCAAGGGAAACCCATCAGGTCCTGCTACAAGGTCTGACTGCCGGATCCAAATATTCTAAATCTACCCGAATCTACGCGGCGCGGAGGCAAAGAAGTCGAAGTCCTAAAGTCAAACATCTTTCTGAAGTGACACTTTGGCAATGTGTCTTTGCTGCACTGCCCTGCAGCTGCTTGAAATGTTCCAATGCGAAAAACTCTGATAGAGATATGTGGAGATCAAGCTGATCAACGTTGTGGTCATATGATGCAGTTTTTCAAGGCTGGAATCCTGTAGGAACGATTTGAGTCCGAAGAACCGTTGATTCATTGTCATGGATGCCCTTTACATGACGATTGTTAACTTCAAAGACACACAAATGAATCCATATTGTTGCATGATACCAATGGATCCCTTATTCCCAGCAAAATCACCACCCAAACCTCCAACCCTAGAGATTTGGACAACCTTTCAAAAACACATTAAACAAACGGTTTAAAGGTGATCGAGAAGTCTTGATTTTTTTGATGGGCCAAGGGGCGCCTGAAGACATATTGACTTTCATACCACCCTCATTGGCATGCTGTTCTGTCGACATCAACTTTGTTTTGCATTTGGAACAGCAAACAACAGCAACCTGGAAGGTGCCAAGGGGCAGTGACCAGGCTGCAATGCAGGTGTCCGCAAGGCAAAGGGACGCAACTGCAGAAAGCGTTTCAAATTCCAAGGCGTGCAAGGAATGTCCGGTTGGTGAAATCGCTGATGGCGTGAACTGCTTTTTGCAAAACATAGGGGGTATAAAGTGTAGGCCCTATAGGCTTTGTAAGTTCGAGGGTTTGAGCCAGGATTTTGGGTTGGTCCAACATGGAGCAAGTGCATGAAAAAAGATCACATAGACGAATCATGCATAATACAATGATATGCAACAATACCTAACATAAGAAAGGCACTGGTTTGACTTAGTCTCCCTGTTGCATGTAACAAAACAGGTCACTAGTCCAATTTATGTAAACAGATTCGACAACTCCACTTTGCGGGCTAGTGAGTGGCGATTTTGCACTGATGCATGGCTAACCTTCCATCTCAAGTCATCAGGTAGATTGTACCAAGCGGATTGCAAGAAACGGACTCGCTATAAGGAATGCACAATCCACCCCCCGGTGGTCGGTGAAAAAGCATCCATGAAAACCACCCAAAGGGTAGGGTTCTGTGGAAGGCCCGCAAAGCAGAAACACTTGGCATTAGCCATTAGCAAACTAAACTTCTTCCATGCAAGGTGACTCGTCTCCTGCTTAGGCTTAGTCGCATGGAATCGTTTCCGGAATCCACTTGATCCCAAAAGGAACGTACAATGAAGCTGCCTTCCACAGAAGAATCCTTGGGTACATCAAAATCATCCTGTAAAGTCTAAAGAGCAAGCTGCAAGCCGCGCTGCAAAATGATCCACCCCCAACTCTATTCGTAAGGGCCAAGTCCAGAACAGCTTGAAGTGGGTGAAGTTGATTTTTGGTGGTTTACAAAAGGGTGGCTCAACTAACTCACAGGACTGGGGACGGTTTGCAGCGTGGATTTCTCGCAGCGGAACTTCCGTGAGGCTAATCGAAGTTTGTGGTCTCGCGTTGGGCAAAATATAATCTCCAAATACCTTTTGGGTTAGGATTCAGGATAACATAATTGAATTGTCTGGAGGGCACAGAACTCGGATCCCCACAACTTGAGAGATTCGATGCTGAGGCATTCGATGCTAAAGCGCCTAAGGATTGCCCCCAACATACATTTTCAACCGGGCGAGCGGATCAATCCAAAAAATGATCTCAGAACCATGTTCAATTCATAATTGTGAAAGTCAAGCCCGATTTATTGTTCTGGATGATTGGTTCATGGTTTCTCCTAACAATCACTCAGGGAATAGGATGGTCAACCTTGGTCCATGGATTCGTCCCTTGCTTCACCATTCCGCCCCCAACACAATTCAAACATATTTAAATAGGGAGACCCGGGAACCCTATCAGCTGAACCGACCTGGTGGTCTTGACCTTCATGGCGTCAGCCGAGGGTTTCTCCAGACCAAGGTTCATAGATCATGCAGACCGAACGGCCCTTGGCAGGATCGATGGCCTTTACAGAGGCAATGGTGCTGGTCCATACTTCACAACCTGGCAACTCGGCACTGGGTTCTTTAGATGTGGGAAACCACGCGGCAAAAACTGGAGCGGGGGGTGGTTTGTGCTTTGTGGGGAAGCATTCTAAATCTGAGGTGTGGAAAGCCACTGAGCATGAAGGTATAAAACATTGTAAAACAATATATTTGACATGGACGTAAAGAAAATCAGTGCCCTCGAACAACATTACTTCAAAAAATGATATTTCAGGGACCCGCACAAGACCACAACGTGGCTACACAAGAAAAGTACTAAAGAAGAACCGTGAAAGCGCTGCACCAGCTTTTACCTAAACCATGCCCCACTTGTATTAGACATGTAATCCGATGGGAGACCAACCAGTTAAGATCACTTACGGTTGGGGATTTTATGATCTTATACGTGGGATCCTATTGGATTCACAGATGTTCAACGCTCATCTAGACTCCGATGGAACTTGACTACCATCCAGGGCGTGGGACACTGAGATACACCATCGCGTCCCATGACACGACTTCAAAACAAGCTGCGTCCATAGGAGTACTCCATGCCCTTGCAACCACGTGTGACCATGCATTGGGCCTCGGTACTGGGGAAACCATGGGGGATAGCTGTACTGGATGCGTTGGCCGATTTGGCCATGTCTCATTGCTGTGCCCTCCGATCCAACTTGTAGTGACACCACTCCATTTGTTTTCTAACATTTGTTTTCGAGATGGTCGTTCTGCCGAATGATTCAACTGGATGTTTTCGCTAAGTGTGCTTTCATTTCTTTGCCATACTCCGAACCTTGCAACTTGAAAGACACAAACTGACTTTGATTTGCGTATATTTGCGTCAATCTCGAGATATCTATATATCAAATATCTCTGTCTACAACTGCTAGGGTCGCCATTCATTTTCACGTTGTAGTAAAACACGCCTTCTTAACAATCTTAACAGATTTGAGAGGATTCTATTCGGTCTGCAATTTCCAGCCCCGAAGCACGTCGAGCCTGGCAATCTTCGAGCTTGAAAATGTCCTCCACAAGCTTGTAATAGGAAGGATCGTTGTCTTCCGGATGCATATGTCGACAAGCGCGGTTCTCTGCACCTTCCAGGAAATAATAGTTGGACCAGAAGACAGGTGCATCCTTATTGGCCTCCTTAGGTGAACTGGTTGGAGCAAGGGTTGAGGACTCGATGAACTTGACCAAGCAAAAGGATCACTTTTCATCCAAATTTTGAAAAATTCCATTGGTTTTCCTTATGTTTTTCCTTTAAATTTCCACCCTTCACATCCATTCAACCGTTCTGAAAACCCCTTTTTTTGCCCAGTGGCACATGTGAAGCCCCGCAAGGTGGCCGTGGAGCGGATGCCCTCGGGACGAGTCCAAAGTTCACAGCGCGAAAAGCCACTGTACTCGATTCCTGCGCGAATAGAAGTTGGAACCTCAAGGTGCTACTTCTTTTGGTGAGAGGAATGCTTCAAGTTGGTAAGGAATCACCAAGGTTGGGGTGTTTTTCGGGGTGGGATGTTGGGGCTTAGAAAGGTGAAGGCTGGTGACTTGTGTCCCAAGCAATTTCTTGTTTGTAACAAGAAGACTGTTCTATACAGTGATGGACAAAAATCAAATAATATACTTTAATATTATATAACACAATGTAAATTAGATATAGAAATATATAGAAATTCTTCATCGCTGTCATCAATCAACGTGTGCAGTGCCATGCAAGCCAAACTTGCAGTATTATTTGGGTTGTTCAACCCCCTACGTGTCCATCTTCCATGCAGGTTGCACTAGGTTCAAATGGCTGCAGCAGACCTGTGATCTACAGCTCATGGTGTTTAGCAAGGAAAGGTTTACAATGATCTACAATATCTACACGTCTCTGGCTCCTGAGCGCATTTTTCTTGATTCACTCATCTCAGGGTCCTTTGCAAAGCTGGTGCTCCATCTCCAAACCTGGATAGTCAGAGACGGATGTCTTAGAGTACTTGGATGTAGCTCTGGAAACAGCTGACAACCAAGGATCACCCCATTGAAAACAAACTTCCTCGCAGAAATACCACCAGTTCTGCCATTTTCACTGAGATTTTGGATTTCTTGGCAAATTTGTCGTTCCAACAACTCTGATGCTCGGAGTCCACACCAAACCAAGACACATTTCTGTCTGCACTCTGATAGCGATTTCACAGTGACCACTGTGAAGTAGGAACCGCTGTTGTCATTGGGATCTCCACCCCGGCAGACTTGATCTTGTGAATTGGGCTGTGAACGACTGATGGGAACAAACATGCCCTCAGAGTTGGAAAGTCGGTCGAAGGGTCGCATGACTCTTCGGCCCGCCAAAAGAACGTCTCGGACCCAAACCAGAAATCTATTATGCAAGTTTCCATGCGGAAACAGGGTTTCCAGAAATCACCTGTACTACAATTTGTTGGTTACATTTTGACTTGCAAACAAAAAGGTTGTGGAGCTACAGGCCTGTAAAGGATGACATGCTGCTTACCTGTGGTAGTGATGCTGGCTGGGGTGCTGGTCCGCATGATCGCGTTGGGGGTTCCTGACTAAAACAACGACGCATATTTTGGAACTCGGGAGGTATCACTCCCAAAAATACTTCTACTGAACAATTCCAAGTCTCATGATTCAGCGTGGTGGTCGCGGTGGTACTGGTGGTGCCAGTAGTCACAGTGGTGGTGCCAGTAGTCACCGTGGTGGTCGTCGTGGTCGTGGTTGTGGTGGTGCTCATCGAGCTTGTAGTTGGAACCGAAAAACTCCTCAGCATTTTCGCCCGTTGGAACATGTTGCGACTGGAAAACTGTGAAGATCGGTGAAGCTGCAGGTTATGCAGCTACCCAGCGCCCAAATTACGATGTCACTTTGTGGATGCCCCAAAATAATCTGTCTTTTCATGACACATAGAAAAAAGTGTCCGTCCAGACCTGGGTGGGAAACCATGTCAGCAAATTGTGGAAACCTGTCATACCAGTCCCATTCCCCTTCGCATTGACATTAGGTTAGGTCATTTCGCTTAATTTCATCATATTTCATCATTTCATCCAGCAAGGCTCGATGTGGTGACGGTGAAGACTGGTTCCCAGCCCGCTGCACAGACCACCTGCAAATTCATACTCCAGGGACCCACGACATCAATACGTTGAGCACACCTCAGCTCTGGGAGGACTGGAGCTTTGCATCTACGCGCTGAGGGGCGACCTCTCTGCATTCTGACACCATTGGATGTCACGAAGTCACACTAAAATGACAAAATCTATGCGTCGTTTGAAAAGAACAAATTGGTTCATGGACTCTGAAAATTCATTGGGTTTATCATGCACAAAAACAAATTAAGCCTAGGCCTAGGCCCTGGAAACAATCACGTGATATATGTGAACCTTCTTTATGGAACAAAGCAGTGTGACAAAACCCATGGAACAGCTTTGCACGTTGCGTTGGTGGCAAATGGATTGGATTACTGTTCTTGATCAATCAGGATGCCAGCATCTGGCTAATCTTAATGTGTAAATCTAGAATTTACACTTTTGAAAAAAACATCTGAGACATTGAAACGTTCATGCTACCCCGGTCAAAAGTGAGCCTTTCGGGCGCCATAGATGAAGCAAAACTACATGGATGTCTTCATAGATCTGGCCAAAAGAATCCTTCAACAAATAACACAAGCTCCGTGATTAGGGGCACGGTACCCACTTTTTACGCTGAAATCGTCATAGGCTGCCCCTCGATATGCCAAGAGACACTCTGGGTTGTGGGCTTGTTGTGATGCTGAAGTTCAATTGTGCCTCCTGCGGTTTGTTCCAAGGTGAGTTTCTCTTACTGGTGGAAGGCTTCGTTCGTTAGATGCAAAATATGGTGGTATTTCAACAGCCATATTTCATGCACCCTGGAAAAATGTTTTGTTGGTTGAAAAGGGAACTGCATTTCGACTGATGTCCAGAGGGATACCACACACTTTTTTCTACATCATGTATCTAGTAGATAGCAAAATAATCCCAAAATACAGCAAAAAAGATTTCAATGTTGTGTTTGCCGTAGTGCCCTCTTCGGCTTGTGGTGGATTTGTTTGCAATGCATCTTTTCAAATACTCGTCCCCATCGGAACATGCGTTTCCCAGCTGCATGGCGGCAACATTGCGGCCAAGCCACTGGCAGGGAAAGGCTGTCGGGGCCTCGTGCCACGAAAAAGAACGAAGGAGGTGTTTTTTTGGTTTTCGAGCTTACCAACTACACGGCATGCTTCGTAGCATACGCCGTGTGCAAACATGTCCAATGCGAACAACGCCAAACAGCAAAACAGCTGGACATCATGGATCGAGTTGGTAATAATCGAAGTCCGGGGAACTAGCAGCATGCAACGGGCGAGGAAGAAACAAACACAAACACTGTTAGGTTTCCTTGCGTCCTGCAACATTTGCAGATTACATGCATATAGTTGATGGCATCCCTCATGCGTCATTTTAAAGAGGGGCCAAATGCGCAGCATGACCAGCAACAGGAATTGTGACAAAAAACCTGTCTTATATCTGGCACCCAACACTGGCTTGCATCCCTGAAAACCACGCAAATCTGCAAGCGCATGAAAATTGAGTGTGCATGGCCTTGAGTACGTCGATACAACATAATAAGAGATATCCTCATTCCATGACGATGTTTGCGCATGACATGACTTTTCATATTGCAAAGTCTATATTATGTCTTTTCTCATTGTTTATCAATAATTGCTATTCCAAAATTATGATTATGTGTGTACCTGCTGCTCGTGACGCTGCTAGTTGTGATGTGTTTCTCATTTTCAGCTCGTCTCATCTCATGTCATTTCGCATCGAAATCTATCTGTAGATATCTGCAAATATCTATGACTTTAATTCATACTTATGTTTAAAATCATACTTACATACTTGTATTACACTACATTAGGTGATTTTGTATACATTGTATTAAATCAATGTTGGAATCATGTAAATTCATACCTGGAGAACCAATTATATAGACGTTTTTTTTTTTTCTGGGCTGCTCCTGTTTTTGGTCGAAGACCAAAAATCACTGAAAGACACACTTTTGGTGTCATATTTTTTCTGCTTTTGTGTGCTTTGGTGTCGAGTTTTTGGTTGTGTTTCTCCACTTCTAGCTTGCGTGATGTTTTTAGGTCGAGACCAAAAAAATACACCGAATGCCGGTCCAGGTATGGATTTATATATCAAATTCAAATCACATCAAACTATACCATATCAAACTAGGTATTGAAACACGTTGTGATAGAAGTGTGTCAGGCTTTACTACATTGTATTATATCAAAGTAGCTTGTATTGTATTGTTGTATTGGTGCTTTTTACAGTTGTCATATTCCAATGTCCCACATTTACTCTTGAATGACTCTGCCATTCTGTATACCGACTTTCCACTGTCTACTGGACAAATTTCACCCTATGTGCACAACTGTCAGATAGCATCTTACAAACCGCAAATTTCTGCATATTCCATTGTATGAATCACATAGCGTCCTGCATTGTTGGGTCATGTCTTTTCGACAAAATGACAAAAATGTAAGGAATTCAGACCGAGAAACATTGCAAGTTTCCCTCGGTGGTAATACACTTCTTGGAAGCAAAGCTATGTCCACTGTCTCCAACTTGCACGTCGATCCAAGCACCTCGCATTGCTAGCCGCCATGCACCCGGGTTACGAAATCCATGTCAAACGCCTGTCAATGAGACAACCAATTCAATACATTGGAATAAATTCTATCCTTGCATCACTGGTGCGATCCTCTTGATTTTGTTCATGCCGGCAGGTGCACCCGATCCACTTATAGGGGATCTCGAGTAGATGGCATACCTGACCCTGTCCACACAAATGGTATATAGGGGTGGTCAAAATTTAGAGGATATGGAAATATGCCATCTTAGAGTATCGTGCGGGCTTTCTCAAGCTTCAAATGCATATGCCATCTTAGTGAATCCAAAAATCTTGAAAGGGAAAGTTTTTTGAACGAAATTTCAACTTAGAAGGGTTCATTTTGGCTAGTTTTGGGATCGCGGAAGGGAAACAACCCAGAGGAATGAAGAGGAATTAAGAAATGCAGAAAATCAAACAACTATGCAAGTTTTTGATCCGTATGCCATCTTAGTGTTAAATACAGATTTCCTGACAACCTTTCTGTAAGAATTGAATCACGACTCGGAACCCAAATTGGAACTTTGAAAGGGAAAGTTGTTTGAACGAAATTTCAACTTAAAAGGGTTCATTTTGGCTAGTTTTGGGATCGCGGAAGGGAAACAACCCAGAGGAATGAAGAGGAATTAAGAAATGCAGAAAATCAAACAACTATGCAAGTTTTTGATCCGTATGCCATCTTAGTATTAAATACAGATATCCTGACAACCTTTCTGTAAGAATCAGATTTGGGAGATTCAGCAAAGCAAAAAGGGACCCCTTACTTGGGTCAGGCGAGGAATGAAGAAGAATTGTAAAACAGTCGCCTTAGAAAAGTGTTCATTTTGATATTTTGAATATTTTTGGATGAATCACGACTCGGAACCCAAATTGGAAATTTGAAAGGGACAGTTTTTTGAACGAAATTTCAACTTAAAAGAGTTCATTTTGGCTAGTTTTGGGATCGCGAAACAACCCAGAGGAACGAAGAGGAATTCAGAGAAATGCAGAAAATCAAACAACTATGCCATCTTAAGGACCCAGTGACCTTTCTCAAGGCTATATATCAAAAAAAAACTATGATGGCATATGGTACCTTTTTTCCATATGCCATCAATTCGAGATCCCCTATATGTTGCTTATGTCAATGTTTCCACATGTTTATGCCCAGGTATTCAGCACCTGGTGTAGTGGTGGTGCCCCAAGTACTCGACGGACGACCTCCAACTCCCCAACGAGCACCGCCTTCCTGCGCTGAACATCTTTAAAGATGTCACGCGATAGGATTCCGCTCGTGGGGATCTTTTCAGGTCTTGAGGGAGTTGTGGTTGATGTTTTGTTTAATCCTAAGGCCCGATTTCTTGGGAGTCGCATTGAGGGGGGTGGCATCGATTCATCGATTCCCAAAAGGGGGGTGTGACTCCAAATTGCGGGAAGCCAGCCTGAACATCAACTTCTTTGGACAACCTTCTGTTGACAAATTGCATCAAACCTCAAGACCGAGATATTTGAATTTTGATTTGCATTTGCTCATTTTGTTGGGAAAACACATTTAAAAAAAACATCCTCAATGGTGATGAACATCACAGGTTCCCCTTCGTGAAAGGAACAAAATCATACACAATCCCCTTAAGCTGCAACAGGGGCAAGTGAATGTCACCTTTAAACAAGTGTAACTTGATGAAGTGGA
Source organism: Breviolum minutum Mf 1.05b.01 (assembly GCA_000507305.1). Lineage (NCBI taxonomy): Eukaryota > Dinophyceae > Suessiales > Symbiodiniaceae > Breviolum > Breviolum minutum. The sequence goes on along the minus strand of DF243116.1, from coordinate 30,016 downwards.
AGTTCAAAACGAATCAGTTTGTTTCCTCGATTCCAACAGAATTTCAATGATTTCAACCATTCAGTGGCGAGTTCTCAATGAACCCCAACTGAAGAAACAACCACAATGGACTGGACCCTAAGGGACAGCTCCTGGCAAGTGACAACGACATCATGGCCCCAGCCCCTGCCGGTGTGGGATTCAATGCAGACCTCGTGACCAGTGCGGCAGCTGTTGCAAACAAACATAGAGCCAACAGCCAGCACCCATGGATCTGCCCTTATCGATTGTATCATATTGAATGATACGGTGCAGTATCAGTTCACCTGAAGTGAACTCAACTCCAAATGTTTCAGATTCAGGTACGGAGTGTATGAATAGAAAGGATGTTTTCGTCTATATGTCCTTACCATCTCATCTGCTGCACATGTCCATATTTCCATAGTCCATGCCATCGAACAAAAACCTCCACTCAATTTTGCTTTTGAGGTAAGAATGATTGAACACCATCCCACACGGCGCTCCGCACCCGCGTGTCCATATGGCTGGTAATCCAAAAATGCTCTGGCGAGTTGTGCTCTCCGTTGTGACGTCGACCAGGATCGCCTTCAGGACCCTGGCAAGTTACTGGGTTCCAATTTGAGGTGCCTCGGTGTCCGAATGATGGCAGCTGAAAACAGTCAGGGGCAGCAGTCCAACGGATGGAAGCGGTGTTCATGTTATTCATGTTCCTTTCATTCCTTTCATATTTATCCATCTTGGCTTGTCAAAGTCTTTCAAGCTTCTTTCCGGAGGCCAGGGGATTGTGTTTTTGTTTGAATAATAGGTGTTGGATCTCTCCATGTCAACATGAGCACTTTTGACACTGTTCTCAAATCACACTCAGGAGTTTAGCAGCTCTTTGCTGACTATCATGTCTCTTCGTCGCGTCTTCTAACTACCTGGCTAGGTTGACATCAAAACAATGGTTTGGATGTGTGTTTGACTTACCAAACGGACAAATATATAACCACGCTTATGTGTCGTGCTACCACGGCTGAAAAGCCTCAGGGGAACGCAGTTTTAAGACCTAAAGCCCAGCTAAGTTGCAGCAAAAGTCTGTGCTGCATGGGCCAATGGTCACTAGGCCTGGTAGAAACTCTCCTGTTGTTGTGGGCGAAAGAGTAATCCTTTGCTTGGGCGCATGTCCTCATTCCGGCATGGAATGCGAGGATGATTTCGGAGTGGGGAAAATTTGTTCTTTGGACTTCTGGATGTCAACTCTTTCGACTGCAAAATTACTAAAAATTGGTAATTAGTATAGATTAGCCAACCGTCCAACCACCCAAACATCTCGGAGCCTCCCAGAATCACGGCGAGATCAGATATGAAGCCCAAAAAGCAAGAGGCAAATCCAAAGCATTCGACGCAAATCTCTACGCAGTGTAAAACCGCTGATACTATGTCTAAAATTCCGCCACCAAAAAAAAAGGTGTGCCATGAAGCCTGATGATGCTAGTTTTAGCATGTTTTTGCCATTCTTACTTCCTATCAGCACCTCTCGCTCGATTCTAATTGGGTGCTACTTCTGGAAACGGCATCCATCAATCCATCCTCATCAGGTGGCCCTTCTTTAAAAAGAACGAGGTTCCAACCAGCCCCAAGCACTCTGAGTCAAGCCATGTGCATTCCTCTGCCTCCTCACCTTGGGGGGAAACAAGGAAAACACCAGCTGACCGCAGAGTTTTGAGGAGTCTTAAATTAAATTTTAGATCTTCAAAACTTGAGGAGTCTTGAGTCTTGAGGAACCTTCAGTTTTTGCGGTACACAAAACTTGAATGGGCACAGTAGACTCTGCCCTGAGCACCTTCAGGGGCGGGGCGGACATTGACCTGTGCATCTCTTGTCTTACAACCGCATCATTTCAAACTCTTGAAAACGGGAACCCTCCAGCACTCTAATCGGACTGTCTCTTCCTCATTAAGCTTCCGCATTTTCTCGGTACTGCTGGAGACGGTAAAGCAGCCCTCATTGACAAGGATCATAAGGGTTCTATTATTCATTACAATTTTACCAAATTTATGTATCGAATCATATATAATGCACTGTTTGACTCAAGAGAAGAATCTAAAGTTTAGTTTAGTGAAATGTGATGGATTGGAACCACGGAACTGGCATCACATGTTCACGGTGAGCAGACTCTGCCACACCATGCAGTCTACAAGTCATCAGCAAACGATGAGGAATCACCCATCTACAAGGAGGCGATCAAATTCAAAACAATTCTCTTCCGGTCAAACCCTACAGTGACTACTGCAATTCCTGCAAATGGGCCTGGAAATAAACATCATTTCTCAGCCAGCATTCCTGTCACATCGTTTTTCAGCCCGCTGCTTCCCTTGAAGCAAAAAAACCAAACGATGCTCGAGATCGCAAACATGGATCTGCCATTCGTCAATGCGGCCATGTGGCAATCCTTCGAGGATTTCAAATCCTCACAGCTGATACCCTGAGCCTGGGTTCTTGTGGCGGCAGGGTCCCGAAAATTCCTATCAAACCTGTAAAAAAAAACCTAGCTTGACAAAGGGAATTTCTTGGCATCCTGGGTATACAAAAAAAGACGATACCGCTCCAAACAGGATGGACATCGAAATATAAAGTGCAAGAGCAGCATTGATGGATAAGTTGATGGTAAAGTTGTATACATCTTGGAAGCTACCAAGATACGGCTCGCTTCCATTTGTTTGATGCTATTGCATATAAACACATTTCAAGAAACGCATGCTGAGAGTATATACTTTCTTAGAAGCTCAGCCTTTGCCACAACAAGTTTGCACAAGTGCACCGTGTCAGTGCCTCCGGCTCTTGCACCTGTCGTTTGATGCGACCGCCATGCTGAAGAAACAAATTGCCTTCCTTGTGCGCAGTGGGTGGGGCATGGAAATGTGGAAGGAAACTCTTTTGCAGCGCAATAAACCATAATAAACCCATCGATGGGTTCAGTACAATCGATTCTGCAAATGCAAGGACTACACCAATGAGCCGCCAGTGAGCAATTTGCGATGTTGCCATTACGTCAGCGAAGCACGTGCTTTCATTTTTCCCAACTGCTACGCTTGAAAGAAATTCTAAACAGTGCTTGCCAATCATGTGCTGCCGGGGCCGGGAAGTTGGCAAGCTGGGTTCCGGAGGGCACCGGAAGGTTCCTGAGGTATCGGAACGAAGCACCTGAGCCTCTGCAGCTGAATATGTCAAGCAACAACTAGTTGGATGTTTGGACTTCCAACTCAAAAACTGGTGTATCCCAGTGCATCCAGGCACCCCGGTCACCCAATAGCAAATTTGAAGCATTTTATGTTTCACTACAACAGAAAGCCGTCTCTTTGCAAAATACATCTTGAAGCAGAATGCTGCACCATCCAAGTGTCCATGGTTTTGCCGTTCTTGGCGGTTCCGCAAACAGTTGAATCGGTTGGATCACAAGCTGGTTGAGCGCTTGCGACGGCGGCAGTTCCAAGCACCTGGGGCAACAAAGTTTGAGTGAAGTGGAAACCAAAAGATTTGGGAAAGTGATGGAAAGTGTATAGTCAATGACTGGACGGATGCCCTTGAAATAACATGCTGTTCAAACACATGTTTCCATAAATTCCTCATTCCTGACTCCGTACGCATCGTCAAGAATTCACTTTCTTTTCTTGTTTGTTTGGTCATCTCGTGAAATGGTGGTAAGCCATGAGTTTGGAGTGACACCTCGTTTAGTCGTTTAGTGTTCAGTTTTTCTTCTAGGCTCTTGGCCACCTGGGTTGGTTGGCACGTGCCCAATCTATTCTCGCTATCCTTATATTAATGCAATTTAAAGCCACCACAATCCATCATGGTCAGTGAAACCCTACCCGGGCCCGCGCTGTCACCGCAAAAAAGGCGGCTTTGCCACTTGATGCAAGGGACCAGCCACGTGACTAGGCTGACCACGCAGACTCGGCAAACTCCACGGTCCATGGCGTTGTCACCGGTGTCACCCCAAATAAAGGATCCGAGTTGCTGCTGAACCGCAACGCTCCACGGAGAATTGCTGTTGCGGGCTTATTCAGAAGGTGGTTGTTTGCACATGGCGAGGAAGCACGTCAACAGGCGAGTGTTGTGGGATGAACATAAATATAACATAAAATAACTCTTGTTCGGCATTGTGTTTTCCATGAAAGCACCTTTTCAATGACAACTCCGAAAAAAAAAGACCGTGGTATACTCCAAGATCATTAGCGATCATTGTTGCACTTATTCTGACAGATGATCTGAGTCTGCTTTGTTTATTGTCCCTTCTTTTGTTCCTCCTCTTCCAGCATCTTTGACTTGTGCATGGTGAGACTTCTAAAGCGAGTCATCTGGCCGGTGTCTTCACAGCAGCATTCTGTGATATGCCACGATCCTGTGAAGCGCCTTCAGTTCTCACTCCACATCTTCCATCAAATCCAAGTCTTCGATTTCCAGTGGCATGTCTTGCCCTTCGAGCTCCTTCTCAGCCTCCACGATCTCCATCAAACCTGCAAGACTGAGGAGGCCCTGCGGCGACCAAAAAACGCCGACCCCCCTTTCTTGACACAAACGAAATACCTTCCGCAAAGCAGCCGACGCTAGACAAAGGCAAAAAGGCGTTGCCAAGTGGATGCAAACACATTGACCTGTGAACCATCTTGAACGTTCATTACGGAATTGCCTGGCAACCAACCATGTCTGGTACTTGTATGTCGATTTGATATTGATCGATATATTAAATAATGTCAACCCCAGATTAATAAACCCCTATAGTGATTATTAAGGGTGGTACCCCCAAAAGTAATGAATCCCCTTTAAAATGGGACCCCCCCAATTAAACAACCATGGGGTTTATTAATCCGGGTAACATTATATATATATATATATATTAAATGGCTCATATCCTCTTCAATTAGCACGGTTGGCATGACGTGTCCGAGCTGAAAGTTGGGAAGCAAAGATTTGGAAAGAAATCTGTGTGAGCATCCTATATGTTGACTATGTCAGATATTTTGTCAGATTCCTTTTGAACTCTTTGCATCTTGCTAGCTGTCATCTGGAAGGTGTGGAGTGGATCCATTTCAAACTCAAATGGGCAAACAATCCTTGCCAAAGATGAAGAGTGTGTGAGTCCTTACCAGTGTTCGAGCCACCATCCACATGCAAATGAAAGAAGTGAAGACTAATGGTCACTCATGCTGTCTTCGTATGCATGAGTTACCGTACAACAAATCAGAAGAAGTCACCGATTTCAATACAAGCTACATGATCATACATGATCTACATCCATAGTTGCAATAAAATGACATAATTTCAACTCGCAGCGATTTTGCAACGAGGCTGCATCGTGGCGGGAGACCACTGCGTCTTGACGCTCTGGCCGATATGGTGACACAGAAATGCAACCAGCAACCTTCCTCTCTTGAAATGGAAAACAGTGAAAAACAAAAATCCAAACAACACAACATAATGCACAAATTATGGAGATTTGTGCAATGCACCAGCTTTAAACTTTGGAACTCTGTGAGAACGTGTTCGGTTTTGGGCCGTACGATGCCGGTTTGACAGTCTGACGTGGCTATGCCTAACATTGGTGATTTGGAACTCCGAACTGCAGCCAATCACTGGCCGGAGTCTGTGCGCACGAGCCTGGGATCGTAAATGCATTAAATGTACAATCTGTCAACGTAATCCGAAGATTCCAAAGAAGGCTCTGACGGAGATGGAATCACTGCAATGCCAATATAATCAGAAGCTTTGCGTCCTTTGCTCGTTCCTGCTTCGGGTCTCTTGAGACTGTAACAAGTATGATAAACGCCCTGAGTCCGGAACGGGACACTTTCCGACGGATTTGCAATGCGGATCAACCGCGCCTATCACAAGCCAGCGAGAGAATCTAGTATCTGAATCAAATACGGATAAAGCAATTTGTCGAACAAGTCCACCACGTCCTGCTCCCTCTCGATATTATGATTGACTATGGGGATTTGAAGCATTGAATCATATTCAAGTTAAGATCAACGTCGACCTCCATATTTCAGCAAATTCAGGAATTATCCCACAGGATCGTATCATGATGTTTTAGGTCTGCCATGACTTGCCAAGACTTGCCAAATAACTCTTGAGGATACTTGCATGAAGCGTATCAAACTGCACATCCATTTGCTGCCGACGCAGAGTTCTGCCCTGCCTTGTATCTTTCTCGTATTCTTTGCCGCTGTGCATCCAAGTCTTCCTGTCAGACGACTCTCGTAAAATGACCTGCTAAGACCTACCTTAAAAGCAAATACCCATCATTTACCCCATGCTTTGCCTGAACCAGTCAACCTACCCTACGGGCCTCAAGCACTGCATGCAAGCGGTTGTAAGCCTTTCGCATGCCTGTAACGAGAAGGCTTTGTGTTCCACATATAGGTGGTTGAAAACCAATTGCAATGTTGTCGCAAAAGTTGCACAATCATCAAAATGCTCCAAGCATCTCCAAATGCAAACATGTTGCTCTTCAGCTTGGACTTCTTCCTTTCTGAAGCGTCCTGCCATGCAGCTACCAGCTTCAGCATCTTCAGCATCATTGGGTTATGGACTTTATACATTTTACTATACATTTTACATAATATCTTATATTGTTATCTTATATAGGTTTTACATCTGGAAGTGTCCTTCATCGCCATGACTGTCAGCCTATTGGGCAGCCTTGGCGTGGGAGTCCCTGACAGGAGCAATGGCTGTTGCAACAACGCATATCACAAAAAAAAACAGCTGAATCTGAACACACATGATGAAACCATGAAACCCTTCATATCATTTGACATACTTGACAAAATTCCTACATCGCCAAGACCGCAAACCAAAATGAATTGCAACAAACACAAACACTGCAAAAGTCATGGGTCAGCCGCCAGCCTGTCAAATCTACATCTGGAGCAGGGTCCGAGGCAACCTGACAATTAGGTCCCAGGCAGCAACGGCGGGCTTTGGAGCTGTCAAAAGTAATGTTGAAATTTGAAATTAATTCCAGTTACTGCAGGGCTTTACTACCGTGGACCTATATAATCCTATATATACCTATGGGATTCCCTGACCTGCACCTTTTCGAACAGGTTGTGGGGCTGGAGTGGCGAAAATATACTGTCGAACTTCATCCTTCAAACTTGTAACACTTAAACCTTGACAATGAGGGCTACATGGCTCTCAGTAAGATTCATAAAGGATTGTTCCAAATGCGGTTTGTTGAAAACTATTGATGCGCAAGCAAACAAGGTCACTATGGAACATCAACAACATGGTTTCAGTGAACACAAGATGCCCCATTCTGATTGTTGAAAGGAAATTAGCAGCAGGAAAAATTTCCTGTGTTCTTGACATACCAGCTCACGCAGTTTCCACAAGCCCGACAAAAGAAATTGGCTTGCCAATTAGCCCACCAACAGATTTTCAGGAGGTCACAGAACTCCTGAATAATTCAGGAGGGCATACGTTTTGGCTCCGACCGCCGTACGGACTACTATTTTTTGACCTGGATCCATGGACAAAGCAAACATCAACAGAACATCAACAGAACTACAAAAGGCTTGAACAATTTGTGCTCTCAAAATGCGGAATCAAGCTGGACATATCCTTAAATGGAAAGAGTATGAAAGAGTTGTCCGAGTTGTCCTTCGCATTTTGTTGGGATAGGCTAACATAGGCCAACAGTGGCCAACTATGCATTTGCATAACTTGGCGCACATCCACTCGTGCTTTAGCGCCTGATCGCTGGGACCCTTTTGACCGGGGCCCATGGGGCTGTCCAAGGTCAGCACCTGGTCTTGGCATCATGAAAAATCTCTCATTTCTATATGTTCCACTGTGAAGAGATGTGAAACGTAGAATTTTGAGGTGCACCTGCACACATGTGTACATGCATTGATCATTATATATTTTCTAGAAGGTATGTAGCACTTCATAGCGCAATCTCACACGTTTCTTCTCAATCATGCCTCAGCGCCGGTATCTGTCCGCCACATGGCAGCAGCCTTGGGGTCACATTTATGAAAACCGACAGACTTAACTAGAATGTCCAATCATGTTCAATCTTAAGTTGTCAATTGGCATGCCGTACAGTGCAGTGATCTTCAATGGCAAACCTTGCAACACACAACTCTTCTGCCACTTTTCCCCTACGGTGCGAGTCCGTCCACCATGCCAATTGAGACAAATCTCACTGTCTGCCACCATCTTTGGACATGGTGTGAAACGAAGGTTGGCAAACCATCACACTTCTGAGAAAAACATTGCTTCATCGGAAGCCGAAAATTCATTGGACATAGCCGCTCTGGCGTCGAAATCTTTCAGTACATGAATTGCACAAGAGGTTTCCATGGGCCCATCGAGTTCCACGTGCTTCAATACAGCTTTGTCATGTTTTGTGACTCACTTTTGTACCGGCTGTCACATGGTAGCCTAGGAGCCTAGCTGCTTCTAGTCCTCGACTTGCTACGTTTCTTGCGTCGTGAGCTGCGCGATTCCTGCTTTGGTTCAACCTTTCCCGCTGGCTCGTCCAATTCCTCCACTGACTTTGCCACCAACTCATTTTTCACAAATGGTGAGTTTCTGGTGTATCTCATCCCTTCCCCTGCATCGACTGAATCCTTTATCTTCTTGTACTCTGGAAATTCTTCAGCAACCTCATTCTGTGTCAGCTTCAACTGGGCAGTTGTGAGCAAGGTATTTGTAAACCAATAAATGCCCACGCCTTGTGGGCTCACGAGAGTGGAAATCCCAATGAATAAAGGAGCAAGGACTGATGCAGACACCGATTCCTTGGAAGAAGCGCTCATCCTTTCAGGGAAAGAATGCCTACTCTTGGGGAATTCCAACAAAAACAATGGCAAATTTGGCCAACACACGCAAAACGACCCACTAAATTGGATCATGCTCATCAAACGATCGGAAATGTCACATAATTTCGCAAGGTTTGCAGCTGTCCTGTTGGAGAAGAACTGAAGGAGGAATACAAGGAAAGGAAGAACCAAGTAGAATCCAGCATCCTTCACAAACTTGGTGGCGAGTCCCACGAAGTCACGAATAATCAACGAGTTTCTTACTAGAATCCTTCGTTAATGCTGTGAGCGTATAATGATTGATAATGCACTGTATCCGAGTGTATGCATCCCAGTGTGAATACAAAGTCCATGCATGCAGAATGTGCCTTAGAAATTACACGGGCAAACGACCGAGCGTCTTTCTTCTTATGCCCCAGTGTCTATAGGATCCGAAGTGTGAGTAATTCTACTCTAGTCATATCATCAAGGGTTCCAAGGACAGCAAAAGAGAGTAATTGGTGTAAGTCTATGCAAGTCTCTGTAAGTCTAAAAGGCTACAAATTTAATAGAGATACTGAGATACTGTAAAAAGATTGCAAGAATAATTCATACCTCATCTCCGTTGTGAACGCCTCCCAGCCAACCAAGGGCTCAAAGTGGTCACTGAAGCGGGTCTTCAGCAGCCAATCCAAGCTTGGCCTATCAGCATACGAGTGCTCGTCTCGTGCTTTTCATCCCAGGGTGCTGAGCCGGGCAAATACATGGCTTGAAAGTCTTGAAAGTAGTTTCCAAACACACACACACACACACACACACCAAAGTTTCTGCACAGTTTCAAAAGCTCAAAGTCGCTTAAAGTGGCTATCAATCCTTCTGCCACTGCTTACTACTTTGTAAAGCTCGTGTGGCGGCTTTGGACATGGTGAGAAAAACAAAATCATCATATAAAAAATATATATAATCTCATTCTCAAAATATTAACAAAAACAACACGATACGATACAACGATACACCTAGCAGCTAGCAGCATCTTACGGTCCGACAGTGCCAACTGCAAAGCTGGCCTTCCGCTGGCAACTGGGCCGGCAAGGCTTGGGATCCATAAAAACGGCTCCTGACGTGGCTTGATGCAACATGCAAAGCAAACAACATAGCCATGCTGCGGAATGCACTTCAATCTGCTTGTAGCATCAACCTTCTGTCACCTGCCTCATTGACAAAGAGATTGAATGCTTGAACAGAACTCGATAGAACTCGCTCCTTAAAATGTTCATCCTGGGATGCAAGCTTGCCAATGGCGCGGAAGAGTGCAATGAAGATCGGGAGCTGGAATAAAATCGGAAGAAAGGCGGCAAAGGGATTCAATCCAACTTTTCCGTAGAGCTCTCGAAGGGTCCGTCCTCGACCCTCTTCATCCAAAGGGTACTTTCGCTCGATCTCATCTGTCTGAGGTGAGAGCAATTGCATTAAGGCTGAAGTCCTCAAGGCTGGTTGCTGCAATGGGAAGGTAGCCACTTTGATGATGACAGTATACAAAATGATCGCCAAACCAGCAGATCCAACGATCCCATCAATCCCCTCAATGATCTTGGCATTGATGTCCACGAAAGGCTCAAACCAATCTCCTGGGGAATCTTCGGCACGTGCAGTGATAGGTGTCAGCAAGGCCAGTGGCGCCAAAGGGCCGAGTGGCCTTAGCACACTCTCTTTGCGAGTGTGTACATGGCGAGCTTCTGCAGGAGCTGGCACAAAGAGAGGCATGGAACGGCAAGAGAAGGCCAAAGCAATGGCTATAGCTAGTGGCAAAGCCCGAGAAGCGCGCAGCCATGCTTTCCTTGGCATGCGACTACAACGCGCCATTGAAAGGAGGCACTCTGCTGCTTGAGTGCTAGAAATGAGAGCTTCAGGTGTTCGCATGTTTTGTGAAGGGCAGGTAAGATCACAGCAAAGGCAGACTAGCACGCCGCAAAGTGCCTATACCTACACGCTTCGAAAAAATGATATTTAAGGAACATCGGTGATTTCAACATAGTTCAAAGACCTCAGCACCCTTGTTCGGCGGATACAAACCACCGCCCCGAGTGTCAAGCTGCTCTCAACTCCTTGCTGCCGAAGCAAGGCACCTGGGTCAAGGTTCAAAAGGCAAGATGCTACGAGTTCTCTTTTGACTGAATTGCATTGAATTGCTTTATAATCCACTTACCACTTACACCTTGGATCTCGGTAAGTCCAGAACGTTTTTTTTCTCCCCCCCCTGCTTTCTACGCACAGCCCATCTTTGGGGCAAGATTTCGACCATTTGGTGAACTGACAAGACTTCTCAGTGGGGATGACCTCGCAAAGTGTTATCGATAGACTTCAGAACCTCTGGGTCGTCAGCATTGTTCCTAAGCTGTGGTGATGTTGAGAAAGTGAAACGCCTTATACCAAGCAACAGCTGGAAGAAAGCTTACAACAAAAAAAATTGCCTTCAATTACTGTATATCAACACTTTTCCGGCCACTAGTGCAATTGAACACCACGCACACTCTTCTGTTCTTCATTTATGATGGATCTGTAGCATCATCTATCATTTTCTTGAAGTCATCCTGTGCCACAGTGTCAACGAGACAATTTCCATGTTGACCTGTCAAGATTCAAATTGACATCGAAGCTGCTGTCCAACTTCACCATCAAAGGTAGCCAAGCCTTTAGCATATCCACCTCAACGGTCAATTCCTGTGGATGGCTCAGAATGAAATGAATCAAACCAGGTTGGAGGATGCTTGATCTTCCTGTGCAGCATCAGGTTGTTAAGGACAAATGAGTCACATGTAATTAGTATATCCCCTCTGCTACTTCTACAGGGGGGTTGGGAACAGGAAAGTAGACCCTGTTTTGGGGGTCTGGAATGGTTTCACTGGGATGGTTCCCGTTCCTTCTCTAAACCATGTTAGACCATCCCTTGGGGGACGGGATTTGGGGTCTAGAATGGTCTTCCTCAGTCACCTCTAAATTAGACTTTTGCAGACAAACATAACACAATATAAATCAATACATTAAAATATATGTAGACATACACCACATTTTAGATTAATGGATTTGGGATCTTAGATTTTTGTTTTTTGGATTTAGGATTTGTAATTTGTGATTCTGGATTTTTGTCAGCTTCTTGAAATGGTTTTTGCCAGGGATGCAGGTTGAAAAAACTCCATTTTGCATGGACATATTGAGGTGAATAAAGCCCCTCAAAGGTACACATGGAAAGAATATTGACCCAAAATTTTCTATTCTCAGCCCTTCACGAAACAGTACTGATCGTGGACAAGACAACAAAGACCAAAATCAAAGAAAGAATAAGATAGTTTTTTGCCCTTAGGGTCTGATTTTTTTTTGCCAGGGGTGCACGTTCAAAAACACGTATGTGGATGGAATTTTTGATATTAGACCTGGCAAGGGTATACCTGTAAAAAAGAAGGTGACCCAAAAGTTTTCACTTTTGAGCCTTCATAAACCATACTGGTGGTGGACAACAAAGATCAAAATCAAAAAAAAAGAATAACATAGTTTTTTTGCCCTTGGGGTCTGAAATGGTTTCTGCCAGGGGTGCACATTCACAAAACACGTTATGTGGATGGAATTTTTGATATTAGACCCCGCAAGGGTATACCTGTAAAAAAAAAGGTGGCCCAAAAGTTTTCACTCTTGAGCCTTCATAAACCATACTGGTGGTGGACAACAAAGACCAAAATCAAAGAACAAATAAGATAGTTTTTTTGCGCTTGGGGTCTGAAATGGTTTTTTTGCCAAGAGCGCACGTTCAAAAAACACGTATGTGGATGGAATTTTTGATATTAGACCCCGCAAGGGTATACCTGTAAAAAAAAGGTGGCCCAAAAGTTTTCACTCTTGAGCCTTCATAAACCATACTGGGTTCGCACAGCAAATAACCCTGGGAAAAAATGATGGATTTTTTTGCCCTAGGCTCTAAAAAAGCTTTTGTCAAGGATACAAGTTCAAAAAAAAAACATTTGAGATGGACATATCCTAAAATATTCAGGTCAGACCTTCAGGGTTTACATGTAAAAAAGATTGACCCCCCAAAATCCATTCTTAATCCTTCCTGAACATGGTGCATATGCTAACATGCTGATACGCAGGGGCATGCCCGCAGAACGCGCCACAAGGTCTAAATGGTTTTAAGGCACAAAGGTCTAGTTTTTGGATTTCGGATTTGTAATTTGTGATTCTGGATTTTGGAATGTTGGATTTTGGAATCTTGGATTATTGGATTTTGGAATGTTAGATTTTGGAATTTTGGATTTTGGGTCTCAACGGAAGAATGGCGTAACATGGCAAAGGTCTACAATGGTACCCGGGCCAAAGGTCTAAAATCCAAAAGACCCCATTTCAGACCTTTCAACATCCATCCCTGGAGGGGCAGTGATTTCAGACCCTGAGTAGTTGAGGGTATATTAGTATATCAATTCGTCTCGTCCAATTTTGCAAACAATTTTTCCTACTGAAACAAAGATGCGTTCCAACAGTTCCTCTGTGTTCAAATCTGTGTCCCACCTCGACGGTCGGCTCATCGAGCATTTTGAAAGTCTTCGTTCTGACTTTGTACAAATGGCCATTCACATCTACCAATCCATCGCTGTCGATCCCTGTTTCGCGCATGTAGTTCTCCATGGCATTTTGAGTACCCAAACGTTCAAAGTCGGAGTCACCGATGGAGATGACATTCTTCCAACTCTGACCCTCATACTGCGAATAAAACTTGTTGCATTCCCTTGCTATGGCCTTTCCTTTGACTGAACTCCAGAAACGTTCAATCTCCTCATCTGACGACATATTCTGCTTGCTGTAGTCCACCTAGGGTTCACTGATTGGACCGGTTGAACAGCTTTGGATCAGAAAAGAAAAGCACTTGCAACATGGCAATCATGCGGCAGGGCTTCAAATTTGAATTTCACATTGAAGCCAAACACAAATTTTCAAATGATGCACAAGGCTTGCTAAATGAAGGTGAAGGATGGGGAAGGGAAAGCTCTCGGGCTCTGAAGATAAATGGAACAGAAACACCGCAGAATGCGACAGGCTAGCTAATTAAGGACACCCCAAGATGGCACATGTGACAGAAATGGGGGACTCATCTTCGACCAGGTCCACCCTGCTAGTCAGATCTAGCAAGGATCTTCGAGCATTGCCCTCTCTCGCACCAATATTTATGGCATCTTTACATTGCCCACCTTCTTTTGTACTACTGTACTGCGACACAGACATAACCTAGTAACAAGATGCATAAATATCACGAACCATAGACTTCTGAGATCTGGGCCAAAAATGCATACTCTGTACAGTAATGAACAGTACCAGTACAGCCATGTACACCCGACAATATTGAGGAAACGGTAAAAAAACGGTAAAAACTCTGAGATGACAAGAGCTTGTTTTGGTTTCTTCATGTTTCTTCTCAGGTCAGACGGTAGCCCACCTGGATGCCTTCTTGCGCATAGATAATGGGAACCTTGAGCTGCGTGATGAGACGGCCAACCGACGCATAGAAATTCTTGCACGATTCAGACACCCACGGTGCTCGTGCCAACGTCAATAAGACAACTTTTCCTCAGTCAAGGAATCGGAGCCAAATCGTTTTTGAAACACCAAAGCAACAGTCGGAGTCGGAGGCAGGGTTTTTTGGATCCGAGACACCAAAGCGATCTGCTTGCTTCAGAAGTTCAACAGCATGGGAGGCACAAAGCTCAAGCTTTTTGCCGATGCTGTTCTTCTCGGCAGAGCTCAGGTCTTGTTCTTTCAAGGGTTTATTCCATACAAGTTTCAGGTCATCCCGTACCTCAGTCAAAAAACGCCCGGGAAACGCTGTTCAATTCTTTTGGGACGTTTGAAGGTCTTGTCATACCTGCTAAATGGCCTTGTCAAACCATACAAAACCCAGGCCTTCTGAGCCGTTTTACTTGGAAGATCTTGGAAGCCATCCCAATACATCTTTGCATGCCTGTCTATGATATCCAAACCTCACCAAGTTCCAAGCTTGGTCTTTGACCAGTTCTTGACTATTCCGCTGCAGATACAAAAAAGGACCAAAATTCCGGGAAGAAAACATGAAGAAACACCAGAAGCCGCGCACAAACCAAGTCAAAGCACATACGTAGTCGGGAAAAGAGTATCATCCCAGTCAAAGATCAAAAGTGTTTGGCTCTTGCTTGCAAAAAACAACTGTGAGTTCCGTCTCCCCAAAGAGGAATTAGCTCCGATGCAAATCATCAGATCACTTTTCAGGCCGAAGCGGTAGTGCTTATGCGCCTGTCCTCCTTCCCAAAGGACTTGAGCAATAGTTTTAGATTTGTCAAATGACAAAATTACTCCAGTTTTGCCTTCACCACCATCTTCATCACTCCAAGTCCAATCTGGTCCCCGCGTGACACGAAGATTCACAGCGATGTTTTCCGGAGTCACTTCTAAGGCGCCAAGATCTCGGCGATCTCCTTCACCATCCCCGCCTTCACCTCGCAGTTGTCAAGTTGTCCCCGTTGTCCCCCCCTCCCAGCTTTGAGGCAAGTCCCAAAACTTTACAAAAAGTGGAATCATCAAAATTTGGAAAAATTTCTTTGCAATTATCATATCATGATATTCAATTTATTCAATTGCGTGGATTTATTCCATATTTTGAACATGATTGAGATATTGAATATCTGTTCAGAGGATGGATGAAGCCAATCGATAGTGTGAAAAACAAGGAATGAAAGCAACTATGCTATACGCGGAACTTTCGACCAGAACGGCAGGGCACCAAGATACATAACACATAGCATCTGTATGCATTTGTGAGATGCAAAGTTTTGATTGAAAGCAATTCAGTGCTACAGTAGTAAGAATGAGAAAACCAAATTAAACAGACCATAAACATCCAGAACCGCACTGACCTTCTGGAAGGGCTTGCAGGTAGTCTTCCATTGCCGCCGTCTTACGACGTTGTAAGGCATTGCCTGCATCTCTTGTTTTTTGTCGCTTGAAAGGCATGAGTTCATTGGTCTTGGCTTCCGTGGTGGCACCACTGTCCGCTTCAGCACTAGTGGCTCCAGTGGCTCCAGTGGCCCCAGTACCTCCACCACCATCAATCTTCGGTGCTTTGGGTGGCGTTTGCTGACGAGCAATGCCCATGGCGATGCCAATGTTCTTGCTTGGTCGTTTCATCCCGTCCTTCTCCTCTCTCAGTCCATTTTCTCGTCGCAATTCATTGCCTGGTGAAACTTGCCTTGAAATCCTCTCTGGCCGCTTGACATCCGCGCAGCACACGCAGCACTGAAATGCCATGCGAAAACAAGCTTGAGCATCACGAAACTCCAAGGAACATATAAAACATGGACCTATGACCGCTATGACATTGACATGACCTGAGTCACAATGACGAATGAACATGAATAAACCACATTGCGTAGTTCAAGCAAACTAAGCAAACTGCAATCTGGAACGCAAGGCACAACAAAAAAAGTTGACACCTCCAGCTCTGCTGGTAGTGGCAAAGCATCTGCCATAGTATCCAGCAAGCCCCCTTCCAGGTCGAAGAGAAATTGTGTATCCACCTTGGCAGACTCAGACGTTAACCGTTTTGCAGGGCCCAAAAAGTCTACAAAAATATTCGATTTATAATATAAGAATTCTATGCGTTGTAGTATTATACATGTTCTAAAGATTCAAACGGCTGAACACTAGGGGCTTTTGCAGGTTCAAGGAGCTCAATGCATTCCCCTTTCTTGAGCACATGCAGGATCACGCACAACTGATGCAAACTTGTAATGTAAATGCTGTAAATATGAAATCCTGCCGGATCCCAAAGCTCAGGATCCGAACTTCCGTGACAGCAATTGACACTTGAAGTATATATCATATATCATTGCATGCGTATGCAGCATGTATGTGAATGTGGTATCTCATTGTATCTCTATGTTTCTGTGCTCTTGTTGGGGTGCCATACTCTGGGATCACGCCAGGAAGACTGGCCAGTATGAGAATTGGCATAGTACGGCTGGCCGTCTGGACCTTGGAATGAAATCGAGTCAAGTAGTGAAATTAGGTCAAATTCAACTCCGAAGATCATTAGACATCAGTAGATTTGGAAATGATTGGGAATGGTTGCAAGTTGAGAAATTGTTGGGCCTGGGAATATGATGCTCAGTGCCGAGGGCACAAAGTTGTTAAAGTATGTCAGGGTCACAACTCAAAATGTGTTAAAATTGTTTGAAGGCCAGGCTGGCGCTGGATAAGCTTTCTAAGTAGTGTGCTTTCCAGTGGCCCATGCCAGAAATTTAAGTCGGCCTGCAACAGTTTCGCCCAACTTTCATGGTCTTGCAGCGTGTTGTCGGTGTCCTACCAACATCTGCCGACATTCCGGGCTTAACTCTGGCCTTGAGTCGACTCCATAGCTCCAACTTCGCATCCTCAAAGTGCTCCTGAAAATCACAGCGTCACGGAGTCAGATCAGCAAATTTGTTCAAAGTTTGGATTGGCAAATCTTTGTCCCTCCAATCACTCCTCGGAGGGGCTCTCCAAATAGCGGCGGCCAACATCAAGCACACGTTGCAAGCAGGGAATAAGTGGAGAATCCCATGTTGACACCTGCAGTGCTCGCAAGTTCTTGAACGACCATGTAATGAATAGAATGCGGCTGCAGGAAAGCTTGGGCAAACTAGGGAACTCTCACAAAACTGCCTGGGTCTCTGCATCCACGTAGTAGACCTGCAAATTGCCCAATGTTTTTTTTGCGTTTGAATTAATCAACAAAATGACCGGAGAACACCGATTTTGGCAGAGTTTTTACATGTAAGTTTTGAAGCTCACGGCATGATCTTCATCTGGCCGGTACTGCTACCAAGGCACGCAGCCAGTCCCGCAGTCCAAGTGTTTCGTCCAGGGAGGTGGCAACGTTTCGGCAGAAACTCCATACTCCGCGATCCTTAGCTGTTCAACAGCACCTTGTGTACACTACCACAGTACCAGCCACTACAGCCAGTATATCCAATAATGATTCTATGTACCTACATGTCACTCTACCACACCATACCATTGTAAATTTAGCCTGCAATGACATCAATCCAACTTATATACATGCTGTGGGAAAAATAGCAAACAACATGTGTTATTGCTAAATGCATTGCATTGTATAGAATCCGTTCTTCCCACGCCGTTGCTCTCGGTCGATTCTTGGATGTGTTCTGCTATAGGCTATACATCAGTTCAAGGCGCCCAGTTTGGGCAGCCTACGAACGTTGAAGGTGGCGGTATTCACCACTAAATATGAACAATTCAAGTCGAGACCAAACTTGGCCAAGTGACTCTTAATACAAATTCTTTTGGATTTTTGGTCAACTTTTAGACCTTTCAGATCCTTTCAGTCGGGATCTCCGTCAACGAAGTGAGGCGCCTAAATGACATGAGTTTTGCCAGTTGATGCATGTCCATGCCAACTCATATCGTCTTGCCCTCAACTGGCTTAACGATCTTAACATCATACCTTCACAGTAGACAATGCTGACAATATTGTCGCTGCCAGGTAGCCATTGAAGTACTTCTTTGCCCTTGCCGTCAGCCTTAGACTTCAGCAACTCTGCATTGTTTCCCTTTCCATTGCTAATTTACATTGGGAGATGGTATTTTATAGACGCACCAAGCTGGTCTGTCTATGAAGTCACTCGAGCAGGTCGCGTTCATCATTTTCATCTATAAAAACATGCGCAAGACATTCCAGTATAGTAGACTTGTTTCTTGAAATCATTTTTACCAGGTCGTTTGATAAGCATCATTTCTGGAGAGGCTATCATTTCATACGTCTCATCCATCGCTTTTGAGTTTGTTGCTTTACAACATCAACGACTATGTCCACTACAGAACGGCAAACCTGTTGAATTCTCATACCTTGAGTTTCTTGTCATTTCCAAGCCATACATCAAGTTATCATGATCTACTCTATATATACTCACCTTCCGGTATACGGGGCGGATAAGATATCACAAAGGAATATATTTCGTTGGATCGAGCCAGTGTAAATAGAGGCGACGGACTAAAACTATTACATCCGCGAAAGGACGTGGTTGCAATGGTCATCGTTTTTTGTGTGTCCCTCATCGTTCCTGAGGATTTAATGTGTGTAATAAAATCCGGCAAACATGCGTATCACAAGTCATCGTTTTTGTGTCACCCCTATCGTTCCTGAGAGTTTCATGACAGTATCAAGTATCAATAACCTGGTGTAACTGTTCCAAAATGTCGGAGGTTTTGGATTTGCAGCAGTTTGGAACTTGCTGCATTGGTGAATAATCTGCAGGTGCTCTGAACTTTATACACATTCAACGACACATCCAACACGATTGAACATCATTGAATCATGTCCGCTGGAAACACATTTTAACCTTCATCTCGGTTTGTGAACCTGATTAAAAAAATAAACCAAAAAGTTAGACAAAACATACTTATGTTCTAGGTTTTTTTCCAGGTCACATTTGTTTTTCCAGGTCACGATTTCTGGGTTGTCAATCTAAGTAACAGATCTTTTTTGCAAATCCTTTGTTTTTCTTACTTACTTGTGTTTCTTTATTCTGTTGGAACCCCCTCAAAATAATGGACAAAAGTCATGTTTCTTAAGACAAGAGAATGTTCAAAAACCTGAAAAACATACTATAAAAATTCGTTGAGCAGCCCCGACACACAAAACTAATTAGAGAAAATCAAATGGCAAAACCAAATAGAATTGGTGAAATCTTCAAAAACGGTTCAAACAATCCGAGAAAATCAATCAATCACTCAATCAGCCCGAAAAAGAATCCATGAAGTTCCTGGAAAATCGTTACAGATGTCGAAGAAGAGCTAGAATTAGAACAACCAAACAAAATCAATGAACACATAAGAAAACAATGCAACAAAAAACTCAATGTAAGAGATTGTGTGCAAGCATGTGCAAGGCAGCGGCTCCCCGATTTCTTGAAAAGTAGCAGGTCTCCTAACAATCTAATGCTTTCGTTCATATCAAACCCAATCAAACCCCAAGAAGATGATCATATTTGGTGTTCAGGCACTGTCATTCTTAGACAAAATCGGGGCAGGAACTGTCATTCCAGAAGGCTTGCAGGAGTTGTATGGATTTGTCATGTTCATGACCTGTCATTCTGTAAGGACATGAATGCCAACTCGTCAGACCATGACTCAACAGGTCTCAAGAACATGGGCTCTTTCTCAAACATGTTTAAAAACCACCAACAATCCACTTCGGTTCGAGACGACCAAGTGTTCGAAACAACGTATCGAACAAGCAAGCATACGCACTCTTTCTCCAAAATGCGTTCACAAGTTGGGTTCACCGCGCTTCGTTCTTGAAGCTGTGTCTTGATCAACGGCTATTGCCGGTCGTGTTGTGAGACCAGCTCAGGGAGCTGCTCTTTCTTCAAAATGTTTTCTTTCTTTCCAATTCATGAAATGTTCGTGGTTGGCGCGGTAAGAACGCATAAGGAAATGACAAAATGCACATGATGAATATGAAACGTATACATGTACATGGTGCACGCATGTTGTATGTGAGGTGAGGGTGGGTGGGGAAGAAAAACTTTGAGCCTTATGTTCTACCAAAATGGCAACATGTTAATCTCTTTATGTCCATATCTCAAGGTGAATGAACAACGTTCATGAATGAAGCTCAACTCCGTTCCATTGTTACTCCGCACAATTTTGTGCTACCCAACAATCCACTTCGGTTCGAGACGACCAAGTGTTCGAAACAACGTATCGAACAAGCAAGCATACGCACTCTTTTTCCAAAATGCGTTCACAAGTTGGGTTCACCGCGCTTCGTTCTTGAAGCTGTGTCTTGATCAACGGCTATTGCCGGTCGTGTTGTGAGTCCAGCTCAGGGGGCTGCTCTTTCTTCAAAATGTTTTCTTTCTTTCCAATTCATGAAATGTTCGTGGTTGGACAGTCCCGTCGAAGGTCCAACCCGTCGTCGAGGACCGGAGGAGCAAGAACCATGTTCAAATCATGTCATGGAAAGCTTGTTGTCCGGATAAATTGGAGAATCCGGTGGTATGAGCAAACAATGCATCGCCTATGATCTTGAATGTTCTTTGTAGAATTTCTTTGTGTGGTGTCCTTAAAATCTTCCATCCATGTCTATGTGCTATGTCAAAGTCACCTCGGCTAAACGGATCTGCTATGTTGGCTTTGCTAGGTACTCTGTCGAGTATCTGGTGTAGTTGATATCTGTTGTGCCATGTCCAATGAGCTCCAATTATGTTGTTGAGTGGTTGATGTTTGCCTGTTCCTTTGATGATGGCATGTTTGGATGCTTCATTGTCGCACAGTTGGATGTAAGGTTGTGTCAGGACTGGGTGAAATAAAACTGGTGCGATGACGGCTGTCCAAGCTTCGAGGAAGTAAATAAAAGCACGGGAGGATGTGAACTGGTGAAGCAAGTTTGGCGGGACATGGCCACTGGTAACAATTGGCGGTTTGCCTGGAGAGAATACGACAATCCCCCATCCGTTGGGTAGATCTTTGTGAGCATGTTGTAGGTCTTCCTCTGTTAGGTCGCAACAACGTTTGTGCACTCCATCAATCTGGTAGTAGGCGTCGGTATAGATGATGGTTGGTTGGAAGGTGTCTGGTACAAGTGGGGCAACGCGTGGCTGTGCGTGTTGTAGAATGTTGATCATAGCTAGTATCCCTTGTTTGGTAGGTTTGTCTAAGTGAGTGTGATTGGAAAAGGCGTGGTCATACAATGCTCGGTTTGCTGCTCTGCCGACTTTGCCAAACAGTTGTGTTGCCGTGAAGGCGCACTTGCCAGCAAGTTTCTGTGCTAATGATGGCTGTAGTGAGTTGGTATCGATGGCTTGTTGTAGAGTTGTTGTGATCTGCTGGATTCGTTGTTGGCAAGGTTTGATCGTGATGTGTGTCGAGTCTGTGTGGATATAAACTCCCTGTATCTTATGTTCATGCTGTGGAGGTTGTTCTTTGCTTGTCTTCATGTGGAAGCCGAGTGTACTGTTGAGATGTCCGAAGGCCTGGAAGCCGCTCATGGCATGTGTAGCTGGCTGTATGCTGCCATAGTCATCCACAGAGTGTACCACCGGTGTTGCTGTTAGCACTCTTGACAGGGATGTAAGGACATCGAACCTGTTGTACGACCAAACGCTCGCAGCACTGCCAAAGAAGAGCACGTGATGTAACCACAGGTCCTTCAGGTGTGAGAAGGAGGACATATGCCAGGCTTGGGTCGTCCAGTGGTAGTTGGCGGTATGCTCCGTCATGGTCATGTCCCCACACCTGTTGTGGTGTTTGATCTGTGGCTGCTGTATGTTGTGCTAGCCAAAGGTAATGGTCAGGGGTATGATGGTAGGGTTGGTCGGTCATGTTGCAGGATCGGTTATGACCGCTACGCCGCCAGTCTTCACCCCTTCTAATTTTGGCTTTGCCATCAGAGCCAGTCTGTTCGATGCTGAAGGCCAGGGCGATGATGGGGTCGGAGTGTGGGAGTTGTTTGAGGTTGGATGTGTGTTTGTGGCGTTGTAGTGGGACTGATCGACGTTCCACCACTTGGGTGCCCTGAAGGGTCCATCCATTCGACCCATCTGTACTTCTTTGGCAATTTCATCTGCCATCAACTGCCAATGTGTGTCGATACGACCTTGCTGTAGTTTCTTCAAGATGTATTGTCGGTTGTAAGTATGTAGTTCTGCTCTGGATTGTGTCTCTGTGTATTTGTTGTCAGTGCGTACTTTCCAGTTGAGCCCTGGTTGTAGCTGTCCAATGAGTGAGAATCCGGTGGTCAATTCCTGTGACAGTATGTCTGCGTGAGGGTATTGTATGATGGTGAGTAGATGGTGTAGTACTGGGATCTGTGTAATCATGTGTGGCTGTCGATATGCTGACTTGCAGTGATCTGGTAATGTCGTAAACCAGTGCTGTGTGACATCTTCCCACTCTGTGGTCATTGTTTGTATCTCGCGAAGGATGTCTTGTCTGACTTGTTGGATGTTTGGAATTTGTCGTTGTTGCTGTATCGCCCAGTGTAGGGTCGGATCAATCGGCTTGGGTTGGTGTCCTCGTTCGTAGTGTGTACGGGTCCAGTGTAGGTGTTGTGTCCAATCGAACTGTGGCATGTTGTGTTGTGGGGTGGAATGATCGGCTGGTCCCCAAGGTGTTGCTGTTGCTTTCCAAATGGCTGCCATCTTCTCAATGTTGGAATACTGGACTGATACGGGTATGGCCTGTGTGTTGGTGGACAAAAGCATGAGGAACAATAGCCCTGTTGCTGTCGGAACCTGCCAAGTGTTGCCAAGCATGCAGTTCCTGGTTCGGTCGTCTGCTGGAGGTGTGTTGGTGTAATTGTCTGGGAAGCCCATCATTCTTTCACGTTGCAGCGGTGTCACTGTTTGCCAATGGCCATCTTTGTATCTGGTGAGATATTCTGGGCGGTATTGGCATGGTGGAAATTGTTTGTTGTTATCCTCCCAACGTTGCCAAGTGTCCGTTGTCCACATGTGATGAGCGTGGTGGTGGCCTGCCGTCGTCTGAGCTGGCCTGAGTAGTTAGGCAGTGGAACAATTGGTTATGTTGGAGGACTGTTGGGGTTTCCCAATCTTTGACCTGAACATCCGGTTGGAGTTGGGCGGCAATGGGGTTGGTCAAGTGCCACATAGTTTGATGGAATGTCTGTGTGATCTGCCATGGTGTGTTGGAGTGTAGCTGTTGGGTTGCACTATCCCAATCGATGTCGAACCACCAAAGTCTTGGTCTGGAAATGATGCCGCCATCCTTGGCGTCAATCACCATGGGTGTGGTTCCGAGCCTGGATGTGATGTCCTGGAACTGGTCGCTGACTGCTTCGTGTGGTACCACGTTCTCGAGGAGAGACAGTATCAGGTATAGGTGGTTCCAGTCTTCCTTAATGCCGAGTATGATTTCGGTCTGTCTGGATAATAGGTTCCCCTGTTCGCCTTGCATACCTGGTGATAGGTTCCGGAGCCTGGAGAAGTCGACACAGGGTGGACCGGATGTGATCAGGATGATCAGATCGTCTGTGCCTTGAACAGCATGCCGGATGAGCTCATTGAGCTGGGATCTGGTCAGGAAAAAGACATCTCCGTGTTGTATGGACTGGAAGTGGTGCTGCAAGAGTGCCTGACACTGTGGGTTCGTTTCCCAGCTGAGGGTGAAAACAATGTTGGCTCCTAAGTACTGTAGAGCAACGGATGCTGCCCCAATACCGTCGAAGAAGCTGAGGTGGAGTATAGGTCGCTGGCAAATGTGTTTCCTGAGCAGCTGTTGGATGCGTGGCATCTCGGGTGGCGGGGTCGCTGCGGTCCCCACTCCGAGCTGTCCCTATTGCCACTGTTGTTTGGACTTCCCCTTCTTGCCCCCTTTGCCTTTCTGCTTCCCTTTCGGGTTCTGGTGATCCTGCGCGCTGGGTGGTGGTGTCCACTGTGGGTTGGATGGTTGGGCCTGTTGGTGCCATTGGACTGGTGGCGGTGGTGGGTTCCACTGTGTCTGTTGTTGCCATTGCTGTACCTGTTGTGTCTGAGGGTTGTTCTGTATTGGTTGGTATTGGTATGGTGGAGGATTGTGGTATGGCTGGTTTTGGTATCGCCGGTTGAAGCGGCTTGGACGCCAGTATTGTTTCCCCTTTCCTTTGCCTTTTCCACCTTTGTATGGACTGGACTCTCTGCGTGGTTTCTTGGGGGATGGTTGTGTGGTCAGCTGGACGGTGTCTTGGATCACGTCTTGGCTGGCTTGTTTCAAATTGACCCCTCCCCGCATCTGCATGGCGATCTGCCAGGAGAATGTGTTCCAAGCTGCCTTAATTTGTTGGAGGCGGTCGTTGTGTCTTCTGGTAAGGGTCTCAAATCGTTGGATAAAATTGTTGATGTCGACTTCATCTCCCAAGCGAATGAGTGTCCATGCCCATTTGATGGCCTCTAGGCCATCTAAAATCATGAGTAGGGTGTGTGGGTCCCACTCTTGTTTGTTCTTCTCAACGAGAGTCTTGGTGTCTGCGTCGATGGTAAGGACTGTCTCGTTCGTCTTGTCTGTGACTCTGTTATTGACACTACCTGTAGCTGTGAAGTGTCGGTGTTGTAGGAGTTCCCCCAGCTTCACTCCTGTATAGCATTTGGATTTAACATGTTCGTGCCACATCCTGGCAATGATCTTCTCAGCTCCCAGGAGGAGTTTTTCTGGGAATGTTCTTCGCTGTCCGTTGATAATGACTTTGTTGTATGCTTCGACTAGGTCTGCGTAAATCCCTGGTGGCAGGGCCTTGGGTGTTTTGCCCTCAGAGTCCTTCAACGTGATGACACTGGGGACTGTTGGGCCTGTCGGTGGAGGTCCGGCTGGCGTAGTGGAGCCGAGTTTCTTGGTAATGGACTTGTGTGTGGCGATGAGAGATGCTTTCATCACATCGAGTTGGTCTCCGTCAATGGGACCGATCTTGTTGTCTCCGAATGTGATTTCTGCTTTGAATTTGTCGCACCACCCCGCGAGTTCTACTGTGTCTGGTTTGAACTCTACGAAGGCGATGTCTGATATCAAACCTATGTGTGTGAGGTAACCGACGATCGCGTGATCGGGTCGTATACCTGCCTCTTGTAGATGCTTCAAGAGATCTGTGCTCATGGATGGTTGCGCTCTCATCATGTCTACCTGCGGGTTTGTCTTGGAAAACGGCTAACGTCAATGTGAAATGGTATGAGTGTGAGATTGCAAATGTCTGTGGCATGTGTGATGGTGTCAATGGTCCATCATGAACTTACCCACTTCGCACAAAGTGTTGTGGGGTAGCTGTCAGTGTCAGGTGCATCTGTTTCAAGGTCGGTGCAGTCACATGTGATATGTTACTATAGAATCTCCACCCCCCGTCCTAACTAGGGTCTCTCAGCTGTCGTCCTCGGAATCCAGGTCGATCTCTTTGATGTTGGCCAGGTACTTGCACTTTGCGCAGTAATGGTCCGTGGGTTTGGTCATCTGTTTGCGGTAAAGGGATGTTCCATAATTCCATCCGCAAAGTGTTACCCAGCGGGCATTGTCAATGCATGTTTCCGGAACTGCTGGTACGTGGCAGACCTTGGTCATTGGGTTGCAAATCCAGTACTGGTGTTGGAGGGCTTGGACCTCTCGTTGGACTAGGTTCCGGAGATGTTGGCTGGTCATCTCGTTGGGTGCTGGCGCCCGGGGATTGGCTACGTGTTGAAGCTGCAATGGGGCTTCTTGGATGTAGCGTTTGATAGCATCTGAGCCCCAGCGGCCAATGAGTTGGACCGCCTCTAGTGAGTAGCCCAATCTGGAAAGGAATTGTGCTCCGGACAGACGGCCTGGTCTTTCCATGGTGGTCCCTGTCAACTGGATGGTGTCTCTAAAGACTTGGATCAATTGGTCCTGTGAGATGGTGTGGCCTGATGCATTGGGTATCAGAGGCATACCTTGTGCTAGTCGGAACTGGGCTGGAAATCTCCTGAGCATCCTGTCCAGGTGTCTCTTCATCGCATGATGTGGACATATGCGTTGGAAATGTCGGGCTGATTGGCAAATGCAAGAGTGTCCTCGAGCTACGCAAGCACCGGCTGAATCGGTTTTCTGGACTGGTAAGGTCAGGAATGTTGAGCTGTCGTCTGGTTCCAGACGTGTAATGTTGTTGCTGCTGCCGCTTCGATGCCTCTGAGCAGCCACCAACAACAAATCAGTGTGGCATCGATTTTGGCTGCTGGATCTTCGATCCATGTCTCCTGTCCGGTAGGTAAGTTGTATGGGCAGATTCGACAAAGGAGTTCGATCTCGAAGGAGTCTTTGAACGGTGTAGGTCCCATCCCCCTGACTATGGACCTGGTGGTGTTCTTGATGAGCTGTTGTAGGAAGTAGGATGGGTTGGCCTTGGTCAAACTGCGATGTTCTTGGATGGCTCGAGAGTAGTTCTGTGGTGAGCGGTATTGTCCTGCTTTGAAAGAAGCACCTACCTTCAGGATGAGTTCTTCGGTCAGAGGGACTGGTGGTAGGTTCCAGGCGCTCGCCATGATACACCATGTCTTCCATAGTGCTTCTCTGGGCTTCTTGGAGGATTGGGCGTACATGTCATTCTCGAGGAGAGCTGGTCCTCATCGTTGGTGATGGTCCTGTCTAGAGCACGTTTCATGCTACCTCGGCCTCGGGTATGGACTACAGGGAGATCAGGTCTACTTGTGACAGTTTCTGGTTCATGTATGACCACAATGTCGGGGCCGTGAAGGCTCTCCCAAATCCGTCTGGTGGATAGATTGTCAAGACCATGTTCTTGGAATGTTGTGATATCCGTGGCTCGCAAGGAGTCCATATCATCTATCCCCATCTCTGCCACTTTGATGGCAAGATCTCCCATGTTGTTGGCACGTAGCCAATCAAGTATGTCCTTGAATCCCATGGCTCTTTCTAAATGGTCTAATGTGAGAAGGGGGGGGGGGTTGTATGTATTGTGAATGCGGTGTTCGTGCATGTATCTACGTGCCCATGGCATGTGTGTCATGACTGTAATGCTCGTAGTGGATGTGAATGATCGTGGATGTCATGATGAATCACATGAAACTTCAAAGTAGCGCTCACCTAAAATGGTCTCACTCGTGGTGTCACGGCGGCAGTTGTTGCCCAGGGCTCAGTCTTCCATAAATGTTGTAATGTGAGTGTATGGTAACTCCTGTGACTCTGAGTTGGAACAATCGGTCATGAAAATCGGTACTGTGTGAACATGTTGACTGGCCTCTCTCTGTGTTTCGCACTTATGTGCGTTGGGCTTTGAAAGACAACTGCAAAAACCTGGTGAGGTAGACCTTGCAAAAGGTCAGCGCAATCAGCTGATGTACATCAGCATGTTCAAGGATCTTTGTGTGTTCGGGATCATACTCATACTTGCATCCTTGATAGTGGAACACCTGGACGTCGGTGTTAGGGTCTTTGGAGCTGGGAAGATGGTCCCACTTCCAATGTGGCTGTCTCGTCCGCATGGTGTTGGCTTGTTGGACTTGGTCGATGATGTCCTGTTGAACCACATGCTGTTGAAAATACGGGAGCATCTGTGCATGGGCCAACACTGTGTTGATGTATTCCATGAGTGCTGCTTGTGGATCTGGCGACTGGTTGAGGGCATGGGCCACTTGGTCAACTGCAAGTTTGCATTGGTTGAGCAACTGCTGGTCGTTGACCGTTGGGAACTTCATGAGATACAAGTAATATGTATCTGTGGAAGTGGTATGGTTGGTCAACTGTTGTGCCCAACCATCGCTGTCTGGTGGTGTTGCTGCTGTCACCTTCGTGACTAGGCATTGTGCTGCTGGGCAGAACCGCTTGTTGGGGTTGTTAACGGCGCTGCCAGCCCATGGTCGATACTCGGTGCGGCATCTGGGACAGAGGTATTTGCCCTGCTTGGTTGGTGTGGTCGAGTTGATCCAGTGTGATGCTTTGATGACAAAGCTGCACTCGGTGTTTCGACAGATGTAATGTTGGTGCAGGTTCGGGAGCACCACCTCCAGGAAGTCTTGCAAGTGTGCTGTGCTGTCTTTGTGATTGATGTAATCCAATAGGCCATTGTTGTGGCCGGTTACCATGTGGGTGAAATTAATTTTCTCCCACTCTGTGAAGGCTTTCACCAATCGTTGGAGTTGTTGTGGTTCCAAGGTCCAAAGATCTGTGCCTGCTTGTGTGGCAAGGAATTCCTGGTGGTCCAAAAGGGCCAAGCCGGCTTTCCTCTTGGAGAGGTTCGGTTGTGACTGGATGATAGCATCCCGCAGGCTCTTGTATGTGGTGGAGCGATGTGTCTGGAGTCCCTGTTGGGAGTGTGCTCGCCTGGTCTGCCACACCATGTGGATCAACTTTTGCCAGTCGTGTGGAGAGTACTGGGATGCATCTGTGTCTTCACCTGCCTTGGTGAGTGGTAACTTGATCCACTGTGATGTCTCGGTGTCCCAGCGGTGCAGGATGATGGCGTGGTCTGGTGGTATGGCCGAGTTGGGCGGTGTGGCGAGATACCACGTTGGTGGGATATACCCGCGATCTCCTGAGAGGGCTCGAAGTTCACATTCGGCCATGGTCATGCCAGTGGGTTCTGGTTCAAGGCTTTCTGTCTCTCTGTTGCCTGTTGGTCTGGTGGGACGTATCGTCCTGGGTGTAGCATCTGTCCAACTTCTGTGCAGCAGTTGTAGCAAAACAGTCTGTGTTCGTCAGGATCGTAGGTGTTCATGTTATGTTGCTTCATGGGAAGCAGCATAAACAGCATAAACTGTTGTTCACAGTTGCTGCACGGTTGCATCTTGGGGTTGGGCTGGGCCGCGAAATCCATCATGAGGAAGTTCTTCAAAACGCGTTGTTCGTTGCCTTTGGCATGTTGCTTGGTCCATTCATCGATCCACTGTTCAATCTGGTCCTTTTTCATATGCTCCTGGGTGTTGAGGTTATTGGGTCTGACCTCAATGGGTAGGCCGCATTGTTCATTGAGCCAAGTGCGGAACTTTTGGAGCTGCATGTGTCGTCCAAGAGATTGGAGTTTGTTGATGTAGTCTTCCACCTGTTGGGGAGTCTTGCTCTCCTTCATGTTCTTGATCCCAACGATGAGAGTAGTGGTGGCCTCGTCCAGGACGTCCGCGGTGGAGGAGGAAGCCATCGGTTACTGGACCCGTATGTGTCGCCTGAAAAGGAGGATTGATCCCAAAAGCACTGGCGGTGCGAGGGATCGACAACAGTATTGACATATGTGTGAATGTGTGTGAAATGTATGATGTGATGAGTCGGAGAAATCAACTGAGATCTGTGGATCGGTCGTGTCTTCATCTAACATGTCATGTGGAGATGCTTGGTAGATTTCGCAGGACACTGCCTGGTTCCATAACTCAATTTGTGAAATCGAATGAAGAGCATGCTTCATTCGTCTCTTCGTCAACCATGACAAGGTTGGGATGCCTAACCAGCTTAGGTTGTGAGTACACATAGGATGTCCTTTGTGACTGGTGTCCACATAGCACCCCTATGTGTGGGTTCCTTTAGACATCACAAAAGTTGCACAAGTGCAATTTGGCAACTATAGGCTTGCTTTTGACAGCTTTTAAGTCAACCAAGTGCAATTGAAAAACTAAAGCCTTGCTTTTGAGAGCTTGTCTTACAGCCAAGTGCAATTGAAAAACTAAAGCCATGCTTTTGACAGCATGTTCAGTCAGCTTGACATGGAA
>DF243115.1:0-42908 GCA_000507305.1 Breviolum minutum Mf 1.05b.01 | reverse complement strand
TGATTTCCAAACATATACTCCGAGATGTCCACACAATTCAACCCTAACAAGCGTACCATGGTGAAGTTCAAATTTTTGATATCAAACAAAGTGTTTTTAGATAAATGTGGCGATGGCGTCCTCATGGTGATTCAATATTCCATGTCTTTGAAAAATCATTTGGGGATATCATTCCTGACCACCGGCGTTCCATGGTGAAGTGCACTATTTTGCACTGACTTCTCTGACTTCCTGAATGCGCAGCGTCCCATTGGAAACTAGCATGCCCCGGGTGAATGCATTGACTTTCCCGATCGGGTGTAGCACTTTAGCATGGTGTGAAGTCGTCAAAGACATTGCAAAAGTCATAAGAACTGGTTTCGTGTTCATCAATTCATAGTTATGATGTCAATTGCAAATGCTTCAAATTTGATCATATTTGCAGGAAGCATGCAACAGCTTTTGAAATTGGTAACTGCAGCTTCCTCCTGCATTAGAAAGTATATATCATGATGCTCCTGACAAGGCGTCCAATTGAAAGTATTATCTACAAGTAGCACAGATGACAGATTTTAATGTCATGTTGTTGCGGTTGGATGGTGACTTTGGCTCTAGCCTTTTTGTAGCATCAGCGTTCTCGCAATCGACACTTCCAGCTTTATTCTTGAAGCAATGGCATCTTTGCTGGGTGGCATGCAAGAGGGCATGAAGGAGGCTGCCAAAAAGCAGGTGGAGGACCAGATTGCAGAACAAGCGCCACCGACTCTCAAGCCGTTCTTCCCATGCCTTGGTGGCCCAGTCAATACCATGGAAACATGCATCTGCATGGTTCCAGCAGATCAGCAGGACAGTGTGAAACAGTCCATTGAGAAGTACAAGAGCATGTGAGGATGTGCGCTGGCCTACGCCTACTGCCATTGACTGCAGTTTGCTGCGGTTGGTGGCGAGGCATGCATAGTGCTGAGTGCTGCATTTCTTGATGTTCTTTGGCTTTACAGCAAACGCTGTAGTAGCCAAGTCCGATTAAGTCCTTCGCTTCCATTTCGGAGGAGGCGATGACACGTTATTTGACTTCAATCCTGTGTGCGTAGAAATGTGTTGGCAAAAAAGGTGGTCAAACAAAAGTTGGTTTGACCGTGTGAGTCATCAGCTTGAGGATGACAACTTCTTTCATACATGTTCATGACTCCGATCTCTAGTTTGTGTCTCGCCTTCTGGACTTTGTAGATTTTGATTTGCCATTCAAACTGAAACATATTGAATTGTTGATTTGAAATGCCAACAACCCATCACAAACATGCATGAAAAGAGGGATGGCAATGGCATATAGCACTTTAGCGTTGAGGATAGTGTAAAGCATTTTTTGAATTTCTGGACAAAGGGTGGCAAAAGCTGATTCATGCAGACGACAGATGACAGATCATGTTGTCATGTTGTTTTGGCTGTAGCCGTTTTGTAGCATCAGCATTCTCGCTATCGACACTTCCAGCTTTATTCTTGAAGCAATGGCATCTTTGCTGGGTGGCATGCAAGAGGGCATGAAGGAGGCTGCCAAAAAGCAGGTGGAGGACCAGCTCGCAGAACAAGCGCCACCGACTCTCAAGCCGTTCTTCCCATGCCTTGGTGGCCCAGTCAATACCATGGAAACATGCATTTGCATGGTTCCAGCAGATCAGCAGGACAGTGTGAAACAGTCCATTGAGAAGTACAAGAGCATGTGAGGATGTGCGCTGGCCTGTGCCTACTGCCATTGACTGCAGTTTGCTGCTGTTGGTGGCGAGGCATGCATAGTGCTGAGTGCTGCATTTCTTGATCTTTTTCAGCTTTACAGCAAACGCTGTAGTAGCCAGGTCCGACAAAGTCCTTCGCTTCCTTTTCAGAGGAGGCGATGACACGTTATTTGACTTCAATCCCGTGTGTGTAGAAATGTGTTGGGAAAAAAGGGTGGTCAAACAAAGTTGGTTTGACCGTGTGAGTCATCAGCTTGAGGATGACAACTTCTTTCATACATGTTCATGACTCCGATCTCTAGTTTGTGTCTTGCCTTCTGGACTTTGTAGATTTTGATTTGCCATTGAAATATATATTGAATTGTTGATTTGAAATGCCAACAACCCATCACAAACATACATGAAAAGAGGGATGGCAATGGCAAATAGCACTTTAGCGTTGAGGATGGTGTAAAGCTTTTTTGAATTTCTGGACAAAGGTCGGCAAAAGCTGATTCATGCAGACGACAGATGACAGATCATGTTGTCATGTTGTTTTGGCTGTAGCCGTTTTGTAGCATCAGCGTTCTCGCAATCGACACTTCCAGCTTTATTCTTGAAGCAATGGCATCTTTGCTGGGTGGCATGCAAGAGGGCATGAAGGAGGCTGCCAAAAAGCAGGTGGAGGACCAGATTGCAGAGCAAGCGCCACCGACTCTCAAGCCGTTCTTCCCATGCCTTGGTGGCCCAGTCAATACCATGGAAACATGCATTTGCATGGTTCCAGCAGATCAGCAGGACAGTGTGAAGCAGTCCATTGAGAAGTACAAGAGCATGTGAGGATGTGCGCTGGCCTACGCCTACTGCCATTGACTGCAGTTTGCTGCGGTTGGTGGCGAGGCATGCATAGTGCTGAGTGCTGCAATTTCTTGATTTTCTTTGGCTTTACAGCAAACGCTGTAGTAGCCAGGTCCGACAAAGTCCTTCGCTTCCTTTTCGGAGGAGGCGATGACACGTTATTTGACTTCAATCCTGTGTGTGTAGAAATGTGTTGGCAAAAAAGGTGGTCAAACAAAGTTGGTTTGACCGTGTGAGTCATCAGCTTGAGGATGACAACTTCTTTCATACATGCTCATGACTCCGATCTCTAGTTTGTGTCTTGCCTTCTGGACTTTGTAGATTTTGATTTGCCATTGAAACATATTGAATTGTTGATTTGAAATGCCAACAACCCATCACAAACATACATGAAAAGAGGGATGGCAATGGCATATAGCACTCTAGCGTTGAGGATGGTGTAAAGCTTTTTTGAGTTTCTGGACAAAGGGTGGCAAAAGCTGATTCATGCAGACGACAGATGACAGATCATGTTGTCATGTTGTTTTGGCTGTAGCCTTTTTGTAGCATCAGCGTTCTCGCAATCGACACTTCCAGCTTTATTCTTGAAGCAATGGCATCTTTGCTGGGTGGCATGCAAGAGGGCATGAAGGAGGCTGCCAAAAAGCAGGTGGAGGACCAGCTTGCAGAGCAAGCGCCACCGACTCTCAAGCCGTTCTTCCCATGCCTTGGTGGCCCAGTCAATACCATGGAAACATGCATTTGCATGGTTCCAGCAGATCAGCAGGACAGTGTGAAACAGTCCATTGAGAAGTACAAGAGCATGTGAGGATGTGCGCTGGCCTGAGCCTACTGCCATTGACTGCAGTTTGCTGCTGTTGGTGGCGAGGCATGCATAGTGCGGAGTGCTGCATTTCTTGATTTTCTTTGGCTTTACAGCAAACGCTGTAGTAGCCAGGTCCGACAAAGTCCTTCGCTTCCTTTTCGGAGGGGGCGATGACACGTTATTTGACTTCAATCCTGTGTGTGTAGAAATGTGTTGGCAAAAAAGTGTTCAAACAAAAGTTGGTTTGACCGTGTGAGTCATCAGCTTGAGGATGACAACTTCTTTCATACATGTTCATGACTCCTATCTCTAGTTTGTGTCTTGCCTTCTGGACTTTGCAGATTTTGATTTGCCATTCAAACTGAAACATATTGAATTGTTGATTTGAAATGCCAACAACCCATCACAAACATACATGAAAAGAGGGATGGCAATGGCATAGAGCACTTTAGCGTTGAGGATGGTGTAAAGCTTTTTTGAATTTCTGGACAAAGGGTGGCAAAAGCTGATTCATGCAGACGACAGATGACAGATCATGTTGTCATGTTGTTTTGGCTGTAGCCGTTTTGTAGCATCAGCGTTCTCGCAATCGACACTTCCAGCTTTATTCTTGAAGCAATGGCATCTTTGCTGGGTGGCATGCAAGAGGACATGAAGGAGGCTGCCAAAAAGCAGGTGGAGGACCAGCTCGCAGAACAAGCGCCACCGACTCTCAAGCCGTTCTTCCCATGCCTTGGTGGCCCAGTCAATACCATGGAAACATGCATTTGCATGGTTCCAGCAGATCAGCAGGACAGTGTGAAACAGTCCATTGAGAAGTACAAGAGCATGTGAGGATGTGCGCTGGCCTGAGCCTACTGCCATTGACTGCAGTTTGCTGCTGTTGGTGGCGAGGCATGCATAGTGCTGAGTGCTGCATTTCTTGATCTTTTTCAGCTTTACAGCAAACGCTGTAGTAGCCAAGTCCGATAAAGTCCTTCGCTTTCTATTCGGAGGAGGCGATGACACGTTATTTGACTTCAATCCTGTGTGTGTAGAAATGTGTTGGCAAAAAAAGTGGTCAAACAAAAGTTGGTTTGACCGCGTGAGTCATCAGCTTGAGGATGACAACTTCTTTCATACATGTTCATGACTCCTATCTCTAGTTTGTGTCTTGCCTTCTGGACTTTGTAGATTTTGATTTGCCATTCAAGCTGAAACATATTGAATTGTTGATTTGAAATGCCAACAACCCATCACAAACATACATGAAAAGAGGGATGGCAATGGCATATAGCACTTTAGCGTTGAGGATAGTGTAAAGCATTTTTTGAATTTCTGGACAAAGGGTGGCAAAAGCTGATTCATGCAGACGACAGATGACAGATCATGTTGTCATGTTGTTTTGGCTGTAGCCTTTTTGTAGCATCAGCGTTCTCGCAATCGACACTTCCAGCTTTATTCTTGAAGCAATGGCATCTTTGCTGGGTGACATGCAAGAGGGCATGAAGGAGGCTGCCAAAAAGCAGGTGGAGGACCAGCTTGCAGAACAAGCGCCACCGACTCTCAAGCCGTTCTTCCCATGCCTTGGTGGCCCAGTCAATACCATGGAAACATGCATTTGCATGGTTCCAGCAGATCAGCAGGACAGTGTGAAACAGTCCATTGAGAAGTACAAGAGCATGTGAGGATGTGCGCTGGCCTGAGCCTACTGCCATTGACTGCAGTTTGCTGCTGTTGGTGGCGAGGCATGCATAGTGCTGAGTGCTGCATTTCTTGATCTTTTTCAGCTTTACAGCAAACGCTGTAGTAGCCAAGTCCGATAAAGTCCTTCGCTTCCTTTTCGGAGGAGGCGATGACACGTTATTTGACTTCAATCCTGTGTGTGTAGAAATGTGTTGGCAAAAAAAGTGTTCAAACAAAAGTTGGTTTGACCGTGTGAGTCATCAGCTTGAGGATGACAACTTCTTTCATACATGTTCATGACTCCGATCTCTAGTTTGTGTCTTGCCTTCCGGACTTTGTAGATTTTGATTTGCCATTGAAACATATTGAATTGTTGATTTGAAATGCCAACAACCCATCACAAACATACATGAAAAGAGGGATGGCAATGGCATATAGCACTTTAACAGCAAACGCAGGAAGTGACGGCAAGTCGCCAACCTGACCTGGGTCTGTTGAGATGAGTTTCTGTCGTGCCTGTTTGTTGCAAAGTAAAGACCCCAAATGACCTTACACACCAAATATGAACATGTGGCTCAGTTGTCCTTTATGATCCGGTCATTCATTGGAAATGGGAGTAACAGCATCAAAGATGCCGTCAAAGATCGAAGTAAAATTGATGTGATTTGACTCTCTTAGAAAAGATTTATAGGTGCGTGTTCTTCCTATCAATCTGAGAATATGACATATGTCAGAATATCAACCTGCAATTTGATCATTTGAATCTGAACATGAATTTGAATGTGCCATCCATTGATCAACAAACATCTCGACTGCTTCAAGACATGGGCGGTTCCTTGGGGTATCACCACTTCTTGTCACGCCCACGCGAATCGCCATGCCAAGTGACGACGATGGCCCACCGGAGGGTCGGTCAAGTCGCCGGCATGGGTGGTTTCGAAAAAAAGAAACAAGACATGAGACATGAATGAAACAGACGTAAACAGGCTTTTTTTTGAAACTCATGAACTCCCTTAAAAAGATGTACTTTTTAAGTTCATATGAAAAGATCTTCACAGCGATTTTCACAGGCCCACTATATTTTTATATGACATAATTATTATGTAATTATGATTCCATGCAATCATTTCTGTGTTTTTGTCAAGAGTACAATTGCTGATCTTGGAATCCTGTGATTTTCTTATAATTTTCGATTTGCGATCCACCAAACTGCAGTTTGCTTCAATTTGTAGATCGAGCGCTGCCAGGTCCAGATTGGGAGAATGGTTTTAGTGATGCGCTGCGCAACTTTGAGGAGTGTTGACAGTCGGAATTGTTGCATGGGGGAATATTTTTCTTGGTGGTGGTTTCAAACATTTCTTATTTTCATCCCCACCTGGGGGAATGATCCAATTTGACTAATATTTTTCAAATGGGTTGAAACCCCCAACTAGTTTTGTTGACTACAATTTTGACTGCGAACCCCTGGATTGAGCATGGCTTGTGGGTGGTATCTGGCTTGTTTATCTTGTTTGGGTTGGGATTTCAGTTTGCAAATATCGACCGAGACAACTATTTTCATGCAAAACATTAAAAGATTTATATATTAAATATTCATAATATATATACATTATAAATCACATTATTTATAGATTTATAGCGTATCATGACGATAGTGATAGTTTTGGCAAGCATCATCACTTGTTTTGTAGGTGATACAGAAATTCCATTCTTTTCCCTTCAATTATCTGACGAGCTTACTGGGAAGGGGGGGCAACCGATGGCTAGCCACCACTCCCATGAGTCTCGGTTTATCATGGCCCAGTGTACGAAAAAGCCACCCGACCTTGGGAGTGGCGATCGTCATCTACGGACTCAGGGTCGAGATGTTCCCGAGATTCGCCCTGCGGGCCCTAAATTTACTGGTTGAATTTTTCATGGCAATTCAGCAACAAACAGTAAAAAAGCCCATATTTTTCAGAAATGGAAATCAACTAAATCAACGAGTAAATCATCTTAAATCACCTTGAAACAAAGAGAACCTCAAGACTTCAGGAAGCTGTGACGCTCTGGAGACGGCGCGAGGAGGCTCCGCCACTGGGGTTTTTCACATCGCCTTCCAAGGAGTCGAGTCAGCGGATGTTTCCACAAGATTCACTCAGGTATTGAAAATTCAAAAAAAAACGTCCATTGAATTATACATATTCTATAATTCTATAATCATATTCTCTACCTAGTATAATCTAGTACTATATATATATACTGTTATTTGTTCTTTGGGTGAATCATTCGTGCCATGAATTCTTGCTGTACTCCATGCCTTTGAAGGTGGTGAAAAATGGATTCCAAAAAGTCACAAGATGAAGAAATTGGCTTTAAACAAATTGGCCTAGGACGTTTGTTTGTGTATCTAAAATCGCTAAAATCCTTGGCAGTCATCAACGAATCTTGTTGTTGATCTTTCCAGAGGCCACCTGTGAAGAGAAGATTGCTGGTTGGAGTTCTTAGGGGGAATTTTGTTCACCACTGTTGTCGGGGGGGGGGAGGTGATGTGTGTTGTTGGTGGTTTGTCTCTTAGACATTGATTCAATTGGATTCATGAATTCATGAAGAGTTGCGAGTCGCCCAATTTTTGCAGGTGAGAAGCCAATGGCTTTGGCACAAAATGATTTGATACCCAAAATGATTTGGGGACCTACCGTGACCTACCACTACATATGGTTGCAACTTCTTTGTGATCTCTTGGCATACGTACATCCTAACTTGACAACGACTGGCAGCATCTTCCAGGCCGGAATTTGAATCAGCGTACTGTGGCGAGCTGTGACTTTACAGCAGAGGTTGGTGAATAAATTGTGCTTTAAAAACTTAGAGGTTTTTTTTCTCAAAAGATGGGATGACTTCTAAGTCGATGGAGGACTTAGTGAAAATTTTCAAAAGGACTTGTTTGAGGCTCACATTTTCAGGTGGACGTTTCTTGAAGTGACATCACCTGGTATTACGACACCCTTCCAACATGACTGAAAATTTCAGGACCTGAGAGGTTGGTACAGCCATTAGATGAAATTACAACATAATGGACGCCATCTATTGCGGTGTTAAACTCTTAACTCTTATAGATGCTAGATTATGTAACATGAAGTGCAACACTACGCAAAAACACAATCAAAAACAGTTGCAGCCAGACAACTTCCTAAACAGTCAAAAACTATCAAAAACTGCCAGGACTGTTTGAAAGCTCATTTTCCAGATCGGGAAGATGATGAAGTCACATTCTTAGACTTCACAGCATGCTTGACTGGTGTAAATGGATGTGAATCTTCAAAGATTTTATTCTTTTTATACCAACAAAAAATTGCATGATTTGATCACTTCAGGAACAAATTGGGAGGTTGGAAGTCCATTCCGGAAAGAGAACCATTTCAGCCTTTCTGTTTCGGTAATGTCAGGATGCACCCTTGCAGGCCTTGGTGAAGGTTCCAATCTCAGTCGGCAATCTCCAAAATCATCGAAGCTGGCATGGGAAATTCTGGCTTTTCAGAAATGATGTTGACTATGTCATATTTCAGGTATTTCACATCGATTTGTTTCTTATTTATTCGATATCTATGTGTTTTGCTATGTTTTGCTATTTAACGTTTATGCATTCGTATTTTTATATTTCATATCTGACGTCATGCCTCTGGCATCCCCATTCCTGTTTCAAATCATGTTTTTTGTTTGATCCGTCTTGGACCTAGCCTCGCAGATGATTAGGTAGCCAAGAGTCAACGCGAAGAGCTTCAAGAGGTAGAAGTTGGGAAGATGGGATGGGTGTTTATATGTTTGTGATACAACCTGAGAATGTTGGATTGTTGCCAACCTTGAAAATGGAAAGTTTCTTTCTCTTTGCCGGTTTTTTGTGACTTTGAGAGTGCCCAAGATTATTTTGATGTGTTCAAGATGAAGAAGCTAGACAGCTTTTAGTTCGTGGCTTTGGCGATGAAATTAGATTGACATTCGAGTGTCATCAAAACAGATTCAGGGGAATAGCTTTGAGTTTGATATGTGTTGGGATGATTCGCGATGTACAATACAAGTGATATGATAGACCTTCATGGATCATTTTGAAGTACAGCATATTGGGCACCCCCTAAAAAGGCAAACCAACATAACGACTGAAATTTCCCTATATTCTATGTACTTGAGCATAGCAACTACTTGAGAGGTTACATGTATATACAAATCTCTTCTGTCGAATTTTGGTTCGCAATGATTGTTTTGACTTAAATCATTACATTTTATCCGAATTCCGACATCACCGTATCATTCGCATATCTTCCACGATTTTGCCCCTTCCTTTTTTGAAGGCCCCAGAAAGCCGAAATGCAGGTGTTGCAATTGCTGCGAAACCATGCAGAGCGCTTTGAAGGACATTCATCCCTCACTGCTCAGTTGCCAGAGCCAGGCGGGCAATCGGCAGCTTGGAAGGTGGTCTTTTAGATACATATCAAGTTGTCAAGACGAGTTCGGCTTCCCTTTTTTAAAGAAAGGGGGCATTTTCCATTGGGAGAACCCGTGTTCGCAGCTTCTTAGTGAGCTTGAAAACAAAAGAGACAGAAATACACAAACAAAGCCGCGATGTTGGTGTTAGAAGCAGTGTTTTGAATTTTGTAGGCCCTTGGTGTTGTTTTGCATTGTTTTTCCAATATATACTGTAGTTATTTAGGTTATACATGAGATGACATAGTGTATGACATTCAGAGTCACAAACAATATCAAATCCATAATCAATGATTTAGGATGTTGCAAGCCATCTCGGTATATCTCAGTAGTTCATTTGCATGTATCATCCATATCGGGGCATGCCTAAACCGTGGTTCGCAGTGTGTAACTAAATCTATTCATGTTATATTCACGTTTATGAAGGCAACCCAACCCTTAACCTTCACTATCCCGTTGGTTTTCCAGTGTTTAGGATTAGTTGTTATATGTTATTTACAAAATCTCTTTCATGTAAAGGTTGTATCCATATCGTTCCAGTTCCTGTCCCACCAACTTGGTGTTTTTCGCAATGCAGGTAGTGCAAGCGCTCGCAAGAGTGGAGCTGATGTGGGCTGTCTCGAGACAACGGGGGGAAAGGAGACCAATGGAGACCACAATAACAAAATAGGCCACCCATGGTATCAAATCCTAGCCCTGGAAAAGTTAAGCAATAAGATAGCCATAAGCCAATGTTGCATTCCTTTTCTTGGCTTGAATATCGTCATGAATCTATCTTGGAGTGACAGAAATTGCTCGAGGCCTTGTCAAATTTGACCCCAAGAAGGTAGATTCGCTCCCCCGAAAAACAAGTGAAGTGGAAAGCCAATGATAAATGGAGCCTGGGAAGGTTCAGGTGATTGTCCTTTTCGTTTCGGGGGTGGGATTTTTTTCAGGTCGTAGCATTGTTGGCTGAGCTGCTGGATGTAGCGTAAAAGCCTCAGAAACTGCATCTTCAAAATCTCAAAAACCGTGCCCTCACAAGAGTGATGAAAGCATGATTTGATGTGAATTTGGATATGCAAAAATACGAGCCATTCACCAGCATGATCGAGTCTGGTTACTGGTTTGCTTCTAGTGTTTGGTCATGATGTCATGAGGTCACGCAATTTTAGCAAGAAAACAGGAAAAGAGGACACGGTAGTGGTTGCATTTGCATTTGGACGGTGCAAGATGGGTTCATGAAGGAAAGCCTCTTTTGATGTCGTTTGATTGGTCATGCTTTGCCTGCCCTGGTCTCTTCAACATCAAATTGAATACTAGGTGGTGGTTTCAAATGTTTTTATTTTCACCCTACTTGGGGAAATGATCCGATTTGACTAATATGTTTCAGATGGGTTGAAACCACTAGCTAGATTTGAAAAAAATTGTTCCTAAAATGTTGCATTTGTTTCTTACCAAGCCATGCAACGATTTTGTCCCGAGCATTTTTTTTGTGCAGGATGATAGACGCGATGAGAGGAATGGACGAGGTGGGAATGGTCTCTTTCCATGTCATGTAAGGGAGTTTTGTTTGTTGGAACAATTTGGAAAATATATGAAAGAATCCCACTCACTCACAAAAAGACACATAGGTGTTTCCAAAAATAGTGGTACCCCAAAATGGATGGTTTACAATGGAAAACCCTATTCAAATTGATGATTTGGGGGTTACCACCATTTTCGGAAACATCCACATCAATCATCAGACATCTTTCCTCTTTCAATGGAGCACATGCAAGCTGCAAGTCATTTTTTCGGCAAATCTTGCCAGGGCGTGAGGAACATCGTCTTCGGGAACGGCGCGAAGTGCGCAAGGCGGCCGA
This sequence comes from Breviolum minutum Mf 1.05b.01, assembly GCA_000507305.1. NCBI lineage: Eukaryota > Dinophyceae > Suessiales > Symbiodiniaceae > Breviolum > Breviolum minutum. The sequence continues at coordinate 31,587 of DF243115.1, read as the reverse complement.
ACAAAATGAATTTGCATCACGTAAACCCAAACAGATGGTTGAATCTATAGGGCTTATACTTTGATGATTATCGATTGGGGCTATTAGAATCCACATGTGAATCCCTAATAGGCACCCATTCGAACAGGATGGGATAGAGATTTCATAGCTCAAGTGGTTCAATCCAGGCGTCAAATTGTTTGGAGTTCGGATTGACGGTGGATCTTCGAGCCCACTAATTACTTGAAAAGAGGCCTCAAAAGGTTCAACAGGAAAGGATCAAGGGACTTACGGACTGATATTTTTTGGGGTGAGGATCCCGCACCATGATCTTTAACATTCTTTGCCCGCTTTTTGAGAGCATTTGGTAGATTTTGCCAGATCTTGGACTATCGCCGATGTCTTGTGCAGGAGGACTATCGCCGTGATGATCGCGCGCGCAGGGAGGAAGAGGAACGTTATGAAGATGACCGACGCAGGGCACGCGATGCAGGTAGGGATGCAATTCGATATCGAATTGCTTGAGGATTGAGCTTTAGCCACTCACTTATCAACAAATCAAGCTTGAAGTCTTACCTGCTTACCATGCGAGATATTCTATGATATCCTGTGCCTTGGGATGATTTGGAGTTGTATCAGAACATGGTGACATGATGTCGATGGCTAAAATCTTGCACCACCTGAATTATCCCTTGGAGTAGTGGGACAAACCACCTATCAATTGATTAGCCAGATTTCAATAGATTTCAGCCATCAACATGGTGACATTTCAGCCAAAATACCCCTGAAAGTCTTTCAAAAATGACCTGGTTGGCTTCTACAAGGGGACATCCAGTATAGTCCCCCAAACCGCAGGCCGTGATGATGGAAGGCCTCGTGAGCGTGACCGGGGCAAGGCGCAGGGCGCTTGCTTCGCCCTTGGGGGAAGAAAAAACATGATAATAATTATATAATATATATATATATATGGAGTATATGCGATACAAAATATACTAGAGTATATATTTATATATTTACACATACACACATATACATATGTATATGTACATACACTCACAACCATATAATGAATGTTTTTACATGAATATATATATATATATATATCAATATATACATATTTTCTGGCCGAAAGTTGGAGACACGCCCAGAATCATAGAAAAGCTCCTATCCAATTTTCCACCTTTCAGGTGGAAAAAGCATCAACTGAGGGAGACTCTAATTTGAGCTAAAATTGCGTGGCATTTCAGCGAGGATGACTATGATCATCGTCGTGATGAGCGTCGTCATGATGACCGCTATGAAGATGATCGCCGACGCGAAGGAGGCAGACTGTAGATGGGTCAACTGGTCGAGAAAAACTTCACTTATCTTGTGAAAGTGATTCGTTTTTCCGAAGCAAAACGTTTATAGATGGTAATTTAATAGTGCAATTTTGCGGCGGGTTATTTGGAAGCAGCCAAACAGGATAAATTCAGCTTCAGTAAGTGTCAGTAAGTGCTTGATTTTTGTGGCCTCTGTTCAACATGACCTTTTGTCAAGAATGAATTCAGGATAGGACGTTGACAACTAAGATCCCGTTTGGAGTGGACTAAGTGTATAACATTCGATGCTTCATGGACCGCTCATATGATGTATGCCTGTAAAAATTTGCTCAAATAATTCTTTGGTGTGCTACCCCCCCTCACAACGGACTGGTGAATTGGCGCACATTGAAATTGTAATATAATGACGTATATGTAATGTATTTTTATATATATATACCCGTGATTATACCCGTTCGCCGGTGGTCACAACGGGGTGGTTTGGGGTGGGGTGGGGTGGGGTGGGGATGATGACGTTCCTTGCACATGAACACATCTTTGATGGGTGGGGGTGGTGACGTTCCTTGCACATGAACACATCTTTGATGCTGCGGAGATGATGTCGTTCCTTGCCCATGAACACATCTTTGATGCTACGGAGATGATGCCGTTCCTTGCACATGAACACATCTTTGATGCTACGGAGAACTGGGGTGGGGTGGGGTGGGTTGGGGATGATGACGTTCCTTGCACATGAACACATCTTTGATGCTACGGAGATGATGACGTTCCTTGCACATGAACACATCTTTGATGCTACGGAGATGATGACGTTCCTTGCACATGAACACATCTTTGATGCTACGGAGATGATGACGTTCCTTGCACATGAACACATCTTTGATGCTACGGAGATGATGACGTTCCTTGCACATGAACACATCTTTGATGCTACGGAGATGATGACGTTCCTTGCACATGAACACATCTTTGATGCTACGGAGATGATGACGTTCCTTGCACATGAACACATCTTTGATGCTACGGAGATGATGACGTTCCTTGCACATGAACACATCTTTGATGCTACGGAGATGATGACGTTCCTTGCACATGAACACATCTTTGATGCTACGGAGATGATGACGTTCCTTGCACATGAACACATCTTTGATGCTACGGAGATGATGTCGTTCCTTGCACATGAACACATCTTTGATGCTACGGAGATGATGGCGTTCCTTGCGCATGAACACATCTTTGATGCTACGGAGATGATGTCGTTCCTTGCACATGAACACATCTTTGCTGCTGCAGCATTGCACAGAAAGCCTGGCGTAATGATGTCAGTGCTGAATGCTTTGCAGTTGTACAGAAATGACTGTAGCAGCGGGAAGATTTGTGTGGCACCAAAAGACGCATTTGATCCTGACAGCTTGAGCTGGTTAGCCTACAATGGCAAAAAAAGTTTCTCGGCGTTTTGCAAAATAGCAGAAACTCATTTCGGCTGACAGGCGTGGCACTTCGCCCACCGGCGAACGGGTATAATCACTCGTATATATAAATATATGTATATTATATAGGTATATTATATATATGTATATATATATATAGTGTAGTAGTGTAGTATACGTTTTCCAAGAAAAGGCGCATGCATATATGTCATGATATAAACATTTATTGCATAGACAGATAGGTAGATACACAGAAACACATAGACTCCAAGGCACATCATCAATCACAATCATAAACGTATGTATGAACATACAGTGTCTCATTTAAGGTGGCAGTTTGCCAGGCCGAGATGATGGGCGTCATTATCGAGCTAAGGAATGGGTGAAACTGGCGGGTCTGGAAATACGGGAGAGATGGAGGCCAATGAATGGAGATTGCCTTGCCAAGAACAGCTTTGACTCCCCACCACCGGAATGCTAAATTAGTACATGTCTGTTCATATGTTCACCCTTCATGATTTGTTCGGGTGATAGACAGAAAGGATCTATGAACTATGAACCAAACATTCATTGTCAACAAAGAATCAGGAGGACGTTGTACTCTTGGCCCCGAGGAAGACTACCGCCGCGATGAGCGTCGGGTGGATGACCGCTATGATGATCGGCGACCGCCAGGTGGATGGCTCCAAAATTCCATGGGAATTTTCGGTGAATTGTCCACGTCAAATAACATGCTGGTTGGTGGTTTCAAATATTTTTTTAGTTTCACTCCTATTTGGGGAAGATTGAAAAAATTTGACTCATATTTTTCAAATGGGTTGGTTCAACCACCAACCAGCATCAAAGTCTTCTTGCAGATTTTTGAGATTGAAAAGTTAGTGAAATACGGTCACCCAGAACCATGCTTGGAGATGAGACAGGTGTGATGAGAGGATCCGGGGGTATGTGTTTTGATACTTTTGGATGCTTTATCTATATTGATTCCTTTTTGAAGAGTTTCTTGAGGCTTTTGTTGGTGGAATGTTCATGGTATTGTATTTTGGTGGTATTTGAACACCTGTCTTTCCCCGGTATTTTGGAGGGTCTCCTGCCAACCGGTAACTCATAACAGGTTGAAAGTTGAGAACTCCAAGATCTTCAACATATCTTGAAGATGAATGAAGTGGTAAGATGAAATTTTGAACTCCTGCATTAAACCCTGCATTTTGAGGAAGAAGGATCATTTTTCCGTCCGAGTGAACCAGATTTCTTATGCTTTTTTTGTACTGCTCATTTTGGACAGTCGGGGTTCTATAGGCTTGTCCTGCGAGTTTTCACTGTATTGTCAGGTCCACGACGGGAGGACAGCAGCTATCCCACCGATGTGTTGACATGGAGTGATGTATGGTCATGCTCAAAAAAACTGGGAGACACTTTTGTGAACCATTGTGAAACCCTTTGGATGTTCGATGTTTCAAGACATTTCTGCAACTTCTACAAAGATTTTCATTGACAGATTCAGGCGCCTTCAAGGTCCACCCTTAGTCACTTCCTTGGATTAGGAGCGGCCCAGATCTCGTAGCAGAGGAGAAGCAAGGAGCTTAGGCTTGACCTTTTTTGATCATTGCCTATGCACAAAAATCATAACCAAGGCCGCCTGAAGCAGAATCCAATGGATTGCTGCATATCTCTATTTGATATACATTATAAGGTTTGGAAATAACAATAAATATATAAGTATTATTATATTATTATATGTATTTGTATGATTTTATTTAGATGATATGAATCTTATTTAGGTAGGAGTGTCGATCTAGAATCCTTGTCTTGAGTGTAGTATGCGATGACCTTTTTGGTATGCCAAAATGACTTTTGGCGAAGGTTAAAACCTGAATTTGTCATAAAGTTTTGATTGCGAAATTTTCGGGAAAGTAGTAAGATATGACTGGAACATACATGGATTTTTGAAGAAATTTATGCAGAAAAATCGCGAAAATTTGGCGAACATTTTGATAAAATTTGGGCCTTCTTTTAAAAACTAGGTTATATTAATTTATTATATTTTAGGAAAATAAAGAATTGATGGAAATAATAAAATAAATNAAAAATATGATTTTTTACAAAATGGATTTATTTTCGGATTTAAATATCTGGAAATATTGGATTAAAATCTTATAAGGCTATGCCTTACATTTGTTGCAGATTTTGGGATTTGGTTTTCGCTTTTAGTGTGCCTTGGCGACTGATCACTTATGTTATTTGTGGCTGGTTCGCCATGTCGCTGGGTGGTTATATAGCTGATTGGTTATCTGACTGGCTGGGTATCTCTATGGCTGTGTGGTTGGCTGACTGGTTTGCTATATGGTTGGTTACCTATATAATTGACTGGCTATAAGGTTTGTTTAGTATTATATTTTGGTGGCCAGGCTGACTAGCTGGGTGGTGTGTGGCTGGCTAGCCATGTGGTTGGCTTGCTTATTGGTGACATAACTGGTTGATAGTTGATCACGGTGTGGTGGCTGGCTGTGTGGGTGGATGGCTGTGTGGCTGGTTGCTTTTAATGGTTGGATAATTATATGATTATAAGGGTGGTTATTTTATATATATAATTGGCTCCCGGTAGTTGGTTGGCCCAATTAATAAATTGGTTGGTTCCGTTGCCGGGTGGTGATACGAATGGTTGATTTTGCGATTAATTAGCTATATTATTGGGTGGTTGGGCGGGTATGTGGCTAGCTGTGCGGTTTTATGGCTATATGATTGGCTGTTTGATTCGTTGTCAAGTTATCTAGCTGCGTAACGACAAGACTGACTAGTTATAAGACTAAGTGGTATATTGTTGGCTAGCCATATGGTTGGCCTGGCTTCCGGCCTAGGTGCTTGGCTACCTAGGATATCAATGGTTAGATATATGGCTGCTTGGCTCGGTATTGGCTAACTAACTATATAGCTAATTATTGACTGACTGGTAACAATTATGGTTGGCTTATTAGGGCCCTAGCTAATTTTGGAGCTGGTTGCCTATGTAGCCTTACAGCCGGTTAATCTAGTAATTAATTATAATTATATTATATATGTGGTTAAACTATTATTAGCCTAGGTGTTTAACGGGCTAAAATACCCAAAAAATGGTTTCCTAATAGGGCCAGTTAGTAGCTAGCTAGCAACCTCAATGGCAAGCTAGCTCGGCCACTAGCTAGTCATATAATGTAGTTGAGTAGCTTTAATATAGGATCTAGTTAAATTTATGGCTAGCTAGTTACAATATTTAATAATTTTAAAGCTGCTTAGCTATTTAATTAGGTAATTATATAGCTAGTCTATTATAAGATTAAGCAATTATTTTAATAATTGGTTATTTTACCGACTAAATTATATATAATTATTTTTTTAATAATATTTTTTTATTATATTATATATAATTAATTAATTTATAATATTATATTATATTAGAAAATTGATAATAATAAATTATTTAATATTTATAAAATTATAATAATTAAATCCGTTTTTGACCAATCTAGCTCCAGTTCAACGTGTCCCGTCCAGCTCAACGATAGAAAGGTTAATTCAAATTCTCTCAAAAAAATCAATAAAATTGTTAATCTAATGAATTTCCCTGCCAATCAATCAGTTTCAATCGATTTCCGATTCGAATCCAATAATCTATTTGGTGAAATTCTGAATTGGTGTGGGCCTGATCCAACACCGGAGTCCCCCAATTTGGCCAGTGGATGTTACGGGCTCAGACCTACGTTACAGGCTCAACGATGTTACACACTCAATGTTTTTTTTTCCTGGGTGAAATCGTTACCCCCAAAAAAAATCATGCAAAAAATTGAGCTGGTAACATGACATTGAGCCAGTAACATTAGCATTTATGTATNTATATATATATATATTTTAATATACTATAAAAGTACTAAAAAAAACAATTAGTATTTTATATTTTTTGTTTTTGTTTTTGCTGAATCTTTAATCTTGGATTCTTCGATGATCGCAATCTGAGTGGTATTCAGCCTCTCAGAATTTGTTTGTCGTTGATCTCTGTAGTAATATTTCTCGAGATTTCCGTGTATTTTGCAATGATCAAAAGGGGGTATATAGTTTTTGTGCAACATCTCGGATTTCTGTCAAAAATTTCAGAGAATCTGGCCTCCATAGGGCAGAAATCGCATGGAATTCGGCGTTGCTTGGGGTCTCCGCATTGTTTCAACAGCATACCTTTGATGCACAAAATGAGGACACAAAGTTGCTTGAATATATCAACCTCGCAAAACAAAAATGGACGGATGAATGTCTTGAAAAAGTGATAAAATCAAATTCCTTCCAAGACATGACCTCGTTGATGTCAGTGAATCAATGCTGCTTAGAAACAAATGGTGTTGAAGACTCGATGGCAATCTGGACCCTGACACTTGCATTGATCTTTAGCAAACTATGCATGGCTATGCAAGATCAAATGACATTGACGAGGGCAGCAAATTGATATGCTAGCTGCTAGCTTGTGGCATTTGTCCATGACCGCCCGAATTTTCAAGAAATGAAGTCATGATATGGTTTTTTCCTTGCTGAAGCACCCTTTTGAAGCATGGTCTAAAGTGTCCCACATAGTTAAAAAATCCCACCTGTCCGGCAATACATGGAATCGGTACGGTGATGCCGCCCTGTGTTCCACCATTTGCAGGAATTGGATCTCCTTGGTCTCCAGCGAATTACGGACTGCGAGGTACAAACTGGAGATAGTTTTCATCCGAATAAAGTTGTGCGCAGTCACCATGAGCGGAAGATTTTTCACTTCACTTATAAGGGACTTATAAGTCCAAATGACCCAAGTCAAAACTCTGAATAAATGTGTTTGGTTTGTTGACACCACAACTTGTTTCAAGACTTTTTAAAGGGGCTTATCATCACTAAAAACCTTCAATCCAAGACTGAAACATTTCATTCAAGATGGTCGATTGCCTTGTCGGGTTGGCTCAAATCCGCCCAGCAACCGTTTGGTATCACATTTACCGTGCCCTGCCAGCAACAGACCCATCACACTTTCAGCAGAGTTTGGTTTACCAGTTGGGGAGCACAAAACATCACCGTTTTTTACCGAGATGTTTCATTCATTTCACTCCTCGCATCCTAACAATTTCCACATCACACCGAAAAATTCCACCATGCATCTTGAACTTCATATTATGTCACCAACATCTGAAATTCTCTCATTGTGTTGGTTTATGCTTGGCCTTGTTTTTTGTTTGCTCACCTTCCATCCTAATTTTTGGGCACATCTCAAAGGGCTGGTTGTTCACCTCTTGGAACTTTTTTTTCCCCGCCTGCAATCTCAAAGGTTGTAAGCCCAAGAGCCCAGCAGTTTCAACAACCCCAGGGGCTGACAACGTCACTGCAGGCAGCTCCAGTTCAGAGGCCAACTGGTGAGAGAGAGAGCGCCCGGGGGCCGTTGGTGTTGCGCCACACAAAAGGACCATTAAGATACATGAGGATATGTATACGGGTATGGAGCAATATAATGCACTAGATATGTATAGAAGAGCAATATAATATGTGTGTATGTCTGTATGTGTATATATCAATAGATATACGTAAATTTCACATTGTATCATCAGAATAGATGCACAAACAAATGGAAGAATGATGTTGATGAGATTAAAATCCATGGTCGTCAATGTTGAAACATCAATTAGCTAATTAGCTATATAATCTGCATGTACAGCTTGAACGCATCATATGGGGGTTTCCATGTGATCTCATCATGAATCTATCACAATCTATCTAGGGTTTCTGACAGTAGACGCAGTGTCGGGGGAGAGCAATTCAACTTTTGTCAATGACTGTGAGAGGCTATGAAAGTTACTGAAAGTTTTTCGAACATACTGTAACATACTGGACAAGCAAGGGAATACGTCCAAGCACTGCCCCTTCTTGATAGCAGGCAATTTGTTTCACATCCGAGAAACCAAATGTGCAATGCCACCACCCAATGAATGTCCACTCACCTTGGGCACCATCAATCTTACAGGAAAATTGCGAAAGGACAAAGCGGACAACGGATCCAAGATACGTAAATCTTTCGATGCGACTCGTTCTCCATGAGGTCTTTCAAATAGGTCAAGGCTGATCGGTATCGATTGCGCTTTGATCGAAACCAACAGCTTCCTGCCAACAGATTCAAAAGAAGGCAGGATTTATTTTCTCAATGCTGTATGGAACAAGAATCATAACTTATATCGTCCTTCTTGAATTTTATTTGGATGAAGTCCTCCTAAGCTTGGCATAAGTTGGCGCTACACATCCCCCAGCCATATTTATTTCACTGCTTCCGGTCCAGTGTGACGTGGCCAGGCATAAGAAAACACCAGGCCTAATGTTGGAGAATTCCAAAAGGCATTGTATGGAGTGCCGATACCCAAAAGAAAGCGACCAGCTAAATGTTGGATGCCCAAGATCTGCAAAGACCAAAGATCCAAATCAAAGATCATCTCAAGCTTCGTCTTGGTACCTGTCAATTTGGTGGGAAGATTCAGCAAACACTTTGGGACGAACAAAAAAACATTGCAACATCTAAAAAGGACTTGAGTTTTGGAATTGAAAAATCATCAAAATCATCATTGATATCAAATTGAAGGTAAAGTTTGTGGATGCCAGAAAGGGATCCATGCTCCAACATCTTGGTGGATCGGAATTGATGGGGGCCCATACCTCGAATTACCACAATGGTGGTATTCTCAAGGCCAGTGCCATCTTTGCCAACGAAGGCAAACCAAGTTGCCCAATCCTTGAGGCTACACAACGACTTGATGAAAATGGAAGCTGCTCTTTTCATCACAATGGGAAAGGGGAACACATATATTTGTGCTGATGAACACTTTACACACTTGCACAAATGTACAAAATCGAGAAAACCTCAAAGTGTGCAGGTTTGCATGAACATTGCATGAACATGTTCGTACATGGATGAGAAAGCAACAGCGGACACACACACACACAAACACATCACATTCTACCACAACCCATGACACTTACAGTATCGCCAAAGATCACTAAATATCACTAAATATCACCAAATATCACCAAAAATCATCATCATCATCATCATCATCATCATCATCATCATCATCATCATCATCATCATCATCTTATCATCATCATCATCATCATCATCATCATCATCATCATCATCATCATCATCATCATCATCATCGACGTCGTCATCATTATGATCATGCACCTCATCATTGTCATCTTCTTGTCTTTGACTAGCTACAACCACACAGTTACTATAGGATTAGTAAAAGCCCGATAACAATGCCGATGACTTGGACTACTCCTGAAATGATGTGTATGACCAGGTTTTTACCGTTGTTTACCTGTGTGTGACATGTATGACATGTATGATATGTATGGCATCTTGAGTGCCATAACATCTTTATATCTTATGATACCTAAGATATAAGATGTATGTGCAGGCAGTATGGTGTATGAATTCACTTCCAAACATTTCATCATGTTTCATTGTCGGAGATGTCAATTCATATTCTCACCGTTAATTTCAATGCGAGATTCTTGGATGTCACAGTTTCCTGATGCGCAAAGAAGCTCTCGTCGATGCGCATGAGCTACCTGCCAGTCATCTGCAAAGAGCGCTAGCTCGTGATGCAAAGCGCGATCTGGCCTCGTGCAGTGTTCACAGGCTGACAACAGACGACCGCTCAAAAAGTAAGGTCCAAACTATTCCAAGCTCTATATCTCTAAAAATATATATTATATTGTCAATATTATCAAGTCATTTACCGAAACTCACCAGGAATGTCCAACATCCACCATGATTTTCAATTGCTTCGCAGCCGTGGAGCAAATAACTTGCACTGTTCAGAAAGCCGAAATCCGCCAGGCGCATGAAAATCCTCGCTGTTTGTTCGGCCGGTTTTGGGTGCTTGAATTTGAAACCACGTTTTTTGGTCACCACGTTTTTTAGTTTTTCGAAACCAAGCTTCGAAGGATGTGATGTTGGAAATGATAAGCCACACTCTAAGTCGTAGCTCCCGTGACCTACCGTATTTCCAATCATCCAGAAAGTCAAGGTTATGCAATTTGCATGTCATGAGTGATGTGCAAAATATTTTAAGCTTGGACTATATAAATGGTTGCTTTTCTTATAGTCGTTACTCGTTGGCGATGATCGAGTTGACATCAAACAACCTCTTAGTTCCCGAGATATGTCGCAGGTAACTGGAAGATCAGTGCAAGGAATGAAATTTCACCGCAGGGATAAGAAATTCGTAAGCTGTTTTCACTGCCGCTTTCCAAGTTTAATCTGACCTTGAGCTGGAAACGTAAAATTGCCAAATTCTCTTTCTCTTGGCGGTGGTAGCACAGGCTGTAGAGCAGAATCAATGGACAGGAACAGAAAGAGCGCCAGCAAAAGCCTTGCTTTGCCGCAGAAATGATGAAGTCAGAATCAACTCTCGAAAATTATATGCAAGGAGTTTGTGCCGAATCTACTTTATCGAAAGAATACCTTACCCAAACCTCATGTTGAAATTTCTTGAAAACAAATAGATCTAGCTTTGCGAATGTCTTTCCAAGGCTCTACAGTACTGATTTCTGGTAGAAGTGGATAAAGAATTGTAAAGCTATAATGCTGCCAGAAAACGTGACAAGCATCATTAGGGATACAGAGACAGCTCGAAAATGAGGAAAACGTCGTTGTAGGAGCAGAAAATGAGTTGAGATTGCGAGAATAGGCATCAACCAGAATGTCATGCCTCTGCAGCCACTTGTGATTCAACTTCTGTCGGCATTTCTCAGGATGACAATAGCAATATAATGGATTGAGAGTACCCCTTGTGATACTTCTTGTATCTTATTGTTGCGTTGTCCCAAAATCAACTCCGCTAGTCTGCCGGTATGTGAGGCTTACATATTCAAAACCCTAGCTGTTTCGCTTCATACTGGTCTTCTGCTACAAGTATCACTTCTATTGCCTATCCAATCGTATCTAAACAACGTCTTCATTTCAATGTTCTTGGCCTATCTTTGCAAAACATATTATTTGACCAATCACACCAATTAGATCCAATTGAGTAGTATGGCAATTGCTTATTTAGCAAATTTTGAACGATCTACTATGCTTACTATGCCCTGTTAATGGGCATGTTTAAAGTTCAAAGGCTTTATCTTTTCAGCGTGTTTCAAAGGCTTGGTAGCCATGCGTCTATTCCATGGCGCCGCGATTAGGGTCAAGATGAAGCTAAGTAGACCAAAGGCGAAGGAAATCACCTGCAAAAACGATCGTCGCCGGTCGCACCGAAGCAGAAAAAATATGAAAACGGTTTGCGGAAACATGTCTTTGGATTGTCATGTTACACACACACACACACACACCGTTGTTTGCATTTTTTATGGTGTAGGAATGATATATACGTACTCGAACTTTAATACTGTGTGTTCTTTTAAGTAAACTGATGAAGGACTGTATACAGGGCATGATCAAATGGGATCTTATTCTATCCTTTTTGTTTGTCGTTTATGGATGTTTATGGTTGTTTCTTTACACCTTCAAAATCTATGAATCCGCTCCAGGCACCAAAACAATATAACCCCCCGTGGAAACTCGTGGGACCAGCAACTAATTCAAGGGATTTGAAGAGTAAGCCCAACTTTGAATAAAATGGATTCCCCAGCAAGTGATGCTTTTTCTCACCTTAGTTGTTTGATAAATTTGAAGTCTTTTGGTTTGGATGATATCAAACAAATATTCAAAAATAAGATGGGATCCTTGTCGGCGGGTATGTGATAAAACCATACCCCCTGACTCTCATTGATCCTTCGAAGAGATTGAAAAATACAACAAAAACTGATTTTGGAGTGTGTGTGTGTGTGTGTGTGTTTTTTTTCAGATCCAGATGTTTTAGAGGTCCAACACCCTTCTTTTACAGGGCCCTGAACCAAGACGTCTACCCGCAAAGGGCAATGCCTGGAATCCCCCCCAATAAAAGTGGCAACTTTTCTGGCTGTCTGGAGTTACGGCCTCTAAATCGGAAGGGGAGGGGCGTTTTTTGTTTGGGGGGAGTGGTGAGTAATGATCAGCGATGATCAGTGAGTGTCAGGAATCTATGAGTTCAGTACATGATATTTGATGTATAGCCTGTATAGCACCAAAAGATTAGGGGATTTTTCCGATGACCATAAAGACTTGAATTCATACATCAACCAACACCAGCAATGATTGGCATCTTGGAGGAGTTGGAGTGATGAATCATTTCCAAAAAAAGAACTCAGAGTATGAGTGTTTGCACCCAAGATCCATTTGAAACCAAGTCACCCCATGTAAATATGGTGCCAGCTGAGGTATGAAAACAGCACACGCTGCAGGAGAGATTTGGATCATTAAGAGAGTGGAGAACACAAGGCCAGTTCCAAAGTAGCCCACCTGCAAGATTGAAAAGGTCGGTGTGTCAGAAAATTCTGGTTTTTGCCGAAACACAATCTGGTAGAAATGGTATGAAATGGTGGATGTTTAGGAATCTGGGGCTGCTTTGTTGGGAATTCTCTGCAGATTTTCAGGAAACGCCACAACTTTGGAACACGATCTGCAAATACTTTAGTGATGCTGCAATGCTGTAAGGTGAAATGGGTCTCAGCACAAGGCCTGGAATAAGGTGGAGCAGCATAGTAGGCCCACAACGAGAATTGCCACACCATTTTCAAACCTCAGAAACCATCCAACGATATCTGGAAAACAAGTGGAAACCCAACACTTTGCATACACAGAGCTAATTCATCATACTAACTATAGCTGGTGGTTTCAACCCATCTGAAAAAATATGCGCACGTCAAATTGGGTTCATCTTCCCCCAAACAGGGGTGAGTGTAAACAACATATTTGAAACCCACCAGCTACAGCAGGTATAATGGGATGTGAGACCATCAGCCCCCATCCCGACAAACCAACCAAGCAGCATCTGCTGTGAGCTTCCACCACAACGAGTTTCTAAGAAGCGACACCACTTCCCTAATGGCTCTTTCCGGAAATAGATCACTGTACCCACCTGCCGCCACCGCTGGGTTTCGGGGAACGTGTCACGTGTCACGTGTCAACTGATGGTGGATGGAAGATGGTTGAAATGAGATTTTCCGGCCAAGGTACTGGATAGTTCTTAAGTTGATCACGCACCTCTCCATCCTGGGATACACAACCAAAAATGTTCACCACATGATTGAACCATGGTGGAACACGCTTGGTTTTCAAAATTTGGGGGGTGCTTTAAAATCCAGAAGGACTTTCCCATTTTACAATGATCCAGCCAATTTGTTACTGAAATACACTTCTGTTGTTTTCGTTGCGGGGTGTTCTTAACGGGGGGATTCCTAACTTTGAAACGTGCCCCCAAAAAATGCCATAATTTTCAAGCATCATACAGCAGCCCATCGTTGACGATCTGATAGCCCATGGGCACTGTGAGATCCGCAGAGGACTTAGTGCATCAGTTCAACAAGGCTCCATGCAGATTTCAGCAATTGAACATATGTTCAAAGAGTACTGTACTCCGAACTTCTGAGAATGGTCGATATTTATTTGTTTTTCAAATTATATATACAGCATATTGGCATATTACAGCATTCTTATCTATGCATTACTATTCACCTTTTCAGGCTCTCGGTGTCAGGTCGTACACTTGCACTGCAAGTTAAGCATTTCAGAATCCAAAGGCACAATCGGTTTGATGACCATGAAATCTTCATCAACCGAATCCTGAGATTCGCGAATTTTTTGCGACAGAGTCCACGTCAACAAAAAGCGATTAAAGGAATTGCCTCTGAGGATCTCTGGGAAACCCATACATGGTGACAAAAAAGACGGCTAGATCTGGTGAATCACATTAGTTCAGATTCAGAAGATCTGTGAAACAAGTATTGAATCTCAATGATCTTCGTGTGAGTTGCGGACAAAATTTGATGCAAAGGGACATCATTAAGTAGGGTAGGGGCCCTTATGGGTTTTGCAGTGATGGTAACTTTTTGCGAGACTCTCAAGTGCTTTGGTCATACCTAATTTTGTCCGGCACCCAGATTATCCCATCAAGCACCAAGTTTCGCAGAGATGTTCCCGGTGTTCGGTACTCTCCAAACGGACCTCTAACGACAGCAACTTAGAAGGGCAAGCGGCGTATAGCCGCGCTGCGTTTCATTCTGAGAGTTCAAGTGCTTCAGAAAAAGTGGCATCCCCCAAAAACTGTAGGAGCCGAAACTTTCAAAACAATTTTTGTTCATTGTGAAGTGCATCCCTATAGACAAACAAAAATACCTTGAACGACATCCCTCCTTCGTTTGGCCTGTAAGAAGGACCACTTTCCTTTGGCCCAAGATCGATAAAGGTGACTGACCGCAAAGACCACCGATCCGAAGGCCACAAGCAACCTCTCCAAGCGCAGGAGTTTCTTGCAGTTACTGCTTGTCCTTTTTTTTGGAGGGGGGTTGTATAAGCAATAGGTTCACTGAAAGAAATCTCTCCCCAGTTTCGGGGTGTTCATAGATATCCTCCGGAACACAGATGTTCATCTAGAATCTCTTCTGGTCCGTTTGGAAGCGGCCAAGCTCAATGTGTGTTTGTGAGAATGGAAGAGATAGGAATTTAGACCATGTACCAAGGTGGGCGAAATGAGCTTTGCCAACGACTGGCCTTTCTCATGTTGAATCTGAGCCATGTCACACAAGTTATCATAACTCTATATACGTTTTGAGCAAGACCTATGTTGCAGAATGTCAACATGAAAAATGGAAGGATGTGTCAAACAGCTGTCTATAATGCACATATATGCACATAAAACGGAGCCGTCAAGTCCTTCCACTTTGCCATCATTCATCACACCCATCCAGTGTCGAACACCAAGGGACAACACGGTGGTCTTCGCTATGACCGCCTGATTCGATTCGAAAATTCTCCAACGGGATCGGCTGCGGAGGGATTTTTCCTGCCTGTTGACACGACTTGCTAATCTGTTCCATATTTTGAGAGGATTCTTTCAGAAGTCCGACCCAAACATGGGGCAAATTTCAACCAACTTCACCATAGCTACTGGGCGTTTTCAGCCGGGGAAGAATCCATGCACTTGAAAAAATTGCCGAATCCAGGCGAAGTGTGGGGACAGCTCCCAATGAGCAACGTGCTTGATTCTATAAATCTATACTTTGGGTACTTCAGAGATTTTGTTTCTTTTTCGAAATGTTCACCCACTAAGTTGATGGCGTTTCATTCCATTTTCGCCCATGAATTTCATAAAAACTCCCGGTGTCAAGGGGCTAAAGTCATCAGAATCGTCAGCAGCACTAGTAGCTTCCATGGTTGAAGCAGTAGCGATCTTCGCAGCGCTTCACACCTGATATCGAGAAAACCCCAGGCAATCCTCCTTATGAAATAAATTTCTTCATAGCCTTTTGGTAAAGGTTCAGGGGTGTGTGTTGAAACTTTTGATAATACGTAAAATCACCATGAAATCTGGAGGCTAAGACAGCAAAGGCAGCTTTAGGGGAATCAATGGAATCTGAGGTGTCGATAGTATAGTGTATTGGTAGGTTCTAGGGCTAAAATCATTTTATAGTCGTAGTCGTGTAATATCAGCAGTGCGGTCAAAATATCCCATATTCTTTTTGGACCGGCAGTCCCAATACACTACCAGTTGCAAAGGGGTGTGGTAGCACTACTATTGGTTTGATGACCATCCTATAAACGACTGCGCTAAGACCCAAACCCTTGCAGTTGTTGCCTCACGGATGGTCTTCCCAAACCTCAGTTTTCGGAGGTGCGGCAGCAGCTTGGTAAAAATGGAGATGTTCCTGTACCACGATGATTGCACCCCCTGGAAACTAACCTGACATTGGAAAATGCCAATTTTTCATAGGAAATACAGCTTCAAACGGTGGATTTTCCATTGTCATGTTAGTTTTCGGGGTGTATATTTGAAAAAATGCCACGTGCACCAAGCAATCCCTCCACTGTCAAAAAAAAACAAGAACTTCATGTCGGCAGCATCAAAAGTGGAAATCGAGCATACATCCATAAACATCCAATGAAATTCCAAACATTCAATCATAATCTATACAAATCAACAGGATGCAACATGGCTGGATGTATTCTACCAGGTTGCTGTCAGCTGAAGATTGCCCCCTTGTCACCTGTGAATGAAGCTTGATAGGGCTTCTGGTCCAGATCGGTACCAGATTTTCTGCAGCCATGTTGAATGCTGATAAGTCTATAAGGTTTGTTTGATGTGTAGGTAGCTCTACACATATAATAAAGGATAATAAAGGTATTTGTAGGGAAACACACTAATATAACAATATTGTAGATAGAATTCATCTGAAACAAAATATACGGACACTACAGTAGATATCTTTTATATATCCCCAGCTCCCGGGATGCAATCGACTCCTTACATTTAGCCACGTTTGCATCCTGGGGGTGGATCCAACCAATAAGTATATAGGATGAATATACTATCGCATTCATGGTGGAATCTACCGCTGATCTCAGCTTTGCTGTTTCCAGTTGATTAGAAGAACTTTCCATCATACCCCTCGAACATACCCGAAACTCCAGACCCCCCAATCCCAACAAATTATGTTTGGGAATTCCTTTCATTCGCGGTTTGTCTGGGGTATGCTCCAGGGGTATGTTGGGGTTGTCCCATGCGACCCATCAGGACCGCCTCCAGTGATGGTGCTACCAGGTTTGGTGTTGCTGCCTGAGCTAGATGACGGCGTAGGTAGCAGTGATGAGCATGTCTTTTTACAAAAAAAAGTCTGCGATTTTTCCCATTCATTTCCATGCAGATGGCTAAACATCCTTCATTTGGGACCCAAATGTCTGATGTCACATTAGAAGTTGCCAAGAAACACTGCCTAATGACTTAAAATTGAAAGTCTTACTTTTAAAGTACTCCCTGAATTGAGCCACAGAAAAAAATGAAGTCAAAAATCTGAGCAATTTCCACTCCTTTTCAAACCCCATCAGCCCCAGCAACAATCTCCAAGCCACATCCGCAGTGAACATGGGAGAAACTGAAAGATATGAAAATCAAAATGGGTTCCCTCACCTTTCAAGTACAGCCATTTTCCACTTCCATGAATTATGGAAGTGGAATACCCTCCTGGCAACTAACATATCCCCCCTGATAAGGCATATTTCAAGATGATTTTCCCAACTTCCCTTTCGGTGGGATATGTTGACAATTTCCTGGAGGGTATTTTTTTGTCAGCTGAACTGTCAAGATGCAAGTTCCGTGTGCATAGAAGCGCTTCCCGAAGGCCAAACTTCAGTCGGATGGGGAAGAAGCAAACGTTGCAAAGCACCTCGGATGGTTGAGATCATGGGTAAAGATGCCAAGAGTTTTGGGGATGTTTTTTTTCGGTGAATTCTGCCCAGATTGTTGGTGCAAAAAATGGGTGTTTTGATGTTTATGGTCTCTAAAAACCACTTTCAAAGAAAGTGTTGAGCCCAGTTGCGCTAGGTGAAGACAACTATTTTCTGGAGACACATCGCAACCAAACATGACAGAAACTCCAACAAAAAAAACATGAAAACATCTGGCTGCAGCAACCTCTGTGTCTTATCTACGCACTTGCACCTGCCACCAGTTGCTGTAATTGCTTAGCTCCCTACGTTTCTTGCACCGAAAGTCATCAAGCACCTCGAGTTGCATTTAAATAGGACAGAGTTGTTGTTGTTGTTGTTGTCGTTGTCGTTGTCGTTGTCGTTGTCGTTGTCGTTGTTGTTGTTGTTGTTGTCGTCGTTGTTGTCGTTGTCGTTGTCGTTGTCGTTGTTGTTGTTGTTGTTGTTGTTGTTGTTGTTGTTGTTGTTGTTGTTGTTGTTGTCGTCGTTGACTCCGTCGTTGTTGCTGTCATTGCTGTTGTTGTCGTTATTTTTGTTGCCAACATGAAATCATTTTCTCAAAATGAAATGTTTTCAGCGTCAAGATGAATCCGATTGTCTTTGCTTCCAGCACCACCAAACGAAAACACACTTTGAGCACCCAATGTCCTGCTCAATCTGGTCTCACTTTGCTTGCTGCTTTCAACCATGTATATATCTATGCTCAATACAGTATGCTCAATCATACAACCTTTCATCTTCCCCCTATCTTCAGTGCGTAAATTTGCGCAACTAAAGCAGAACATGAGTCAAAATTATTCAGTCAAAACATGTCCTTAAAAAACACAGCGCGTTGAAAGGTGGAGAATCCACAAAAATCATCAAGTCGCCTCCAAGAACCAAAACATCAAGACCTCCAAGAAGCACATCAACGCTAAACCTCGGGGTGTTTCCCGGCCGTGCGAAAAAAGATAAGTTCTGGGATATCGGATTTTGGTCAGGCAAATTTTCCTAACATTGGAAGAAGGTAAGAAAAATACGAGATTTCAAGTACTCTTAGAAATCATGACGTTGTAGAAGTCTATATATAGTTGGAAACTACTGGAATTTCTTCTGAGCACATGTTGACACCCTTTGTTGAGCTCTCAAGTGTAGTATTAAGGTTGAAACACCTAAATTTAATCAAGAGACTAGTGCAATTTGGAAGTTTGGAGTTTCCTTTCCAAAGCAACTATGGTTTAAGTGTCCGCTGAAATTCATCTGGCAATATAAATCTTCCTTGAACTAAGAACAAAAAATGTGCTTAGAAACATGGGGGTAGCTCCTCACAAGCTCTTTACCTTGCAGTTCGCACCAAGTGACAAGCAAAGCATTGGGTGTTACCCCAAAGACCCAGAACCAATGGTACCACATCTAGTGGGAAACAAATGGCTAATTGCAACAATAAGTCCTGAATCAGGGAAACGCAAATCAAAGTCTCAACATGTCAGGCAAACACAAAAATCACAGAGATTCCGAAATATATCATGATTTTGGGAGATATTTGGGAGTCCATGGGAGTCCCATCTTTTCTTGAGACATCCGATACACCAAGCCGGGAATTGAAGTTGAACACATTTCTCTCAAGAGGAACCCTTCAAATATTGCAACCTCAGGTATGCATAGCGGGAGTTGAAGTTGCATTCTGTACACCTAAAAAATGACAACCCTTCCGAGGTCCTTCTGATCAAAGCGTTTCTGCTCTTTCCTCAAGATTGAGGCTGATGGAGATGGAACATACAAAATGTGTACCCTGAGGATGACGATCACCATGCATATTGACCATTCGCTAAGTCGGATGATCCAAGTATCCTTCCTCCCCCGTACCTATAATTTCATTAGGGTTTTTCCCTTTTTAGTAGTAACTGGCGGTTTTGTAGAATCTTCAGCAGGCATGGAATTTGAGATTTTCAACTGGTGGATTTTTTGGGGACAAAACTACTGACACCAAGTCAGCCCCTACAAGTCCTCTACAGAAGTGACTCCTGTTGCTTTGCAACCGATTCTTCACTCTGATTGTTGAGGGAAGAGTATCAGTATGTATCATGTCGTGCAATCCACCCAAGGATTGTAACACACCGCATGCCACAATGGTAAAGTTCAATCCGAGTGAGTTTTCATGTCGTTTCTAGCAACCAACCAGGAATCCCAGCCAGGCTTCTACACACCTACTGTACCAAGCTTCAACGGAACTCCCAGCTCATTGTGTATTGGTCTACACCTCAGAATCTCCCATCAATGTGACGACTTGGACATCATTTGTCTGGTTTGTCACAAATTCCATGGATTCCACCCCGCAAAATCATCCACCATTGAGCAGACAAGACCCAAACAAATCCGAGAAACAAGAGCAAAGAACGAAAGGCCAAGAAGGAATTTTCGCGCCATGCATCTTGCATCAACCAAACCGCTGAGTAACAAAGCTTTGTGCCACCAATCCTTGGGAATGGTTAACGGCGGTTTTTTGGAGGCGCCTTGGCTGGGCACAACCTTCGTTACAAGTACAGTCGACTGTATTCAGCAGAAACAGTGTTTCAGATATCATGAATTTGATCAAATTTTGACAAAGTGATCAAACCTCATTTTTCTGAGACATTCCCGGCGACCTTCTGTAAATTGAATCACACACAAACACACGTACAAGAACAATTTGGCAAACATTTCCTTACACGCAACTGTCACCTGCGTGTTGATACACCTGGGTGTGTCTCTCAGTTACGAGGCTCAACCAGCTGTAAGCCAAGTCACAGCAGTAGTATTGAGTTTAGACCTCAGCCAAGTAGCCGACCCTGTTTTTTAATCTTTGGAATGTTGCAAAAGGCAATCGGGTTGGTTGTGATGCAACAAACAGGCAAGGCGCATGCGGCCAACAGGGCTAGCCCAGGTCCATATGGATATACCCATTTGCTGGACATAAAGTCAATATACATGGTCAATCCAACCTGCAAGCCAGAGTGATAACTTTTGCCTGGGGAACAACGATTCTGGCCAACAAACGGGGAAGAACCATAAATGATCTATGTTGAAATTCTCTGCCATTCATACTAAACTCTCGCAAGATCGGTCCTGCATGACGACAGTAAGAGCCATAAAGAGCCCAAGGACCATGCACCAAACCTGGGGATGTTTTGAACGTGTCAAGGGTCGCCAGGAATATTTCTGGGATATGCATGCATATATAATAGGCATATGGAATAATCTTGTGCAAAATCACCAAAGTTTTCAGGCATGGCATAGGGGCGTTTTGTGGCAAAGCATCAAAAAGACTTAAAAGCCGCAGAAAAGGTGTTTCTATGTAGGCATGTTCGTTCCTGATTGCTACTGAGTAATACTTCTGCCAGCCAAGTCATACCGATCGGGTCCTGCCTTACAAAAACATAAAGGGCCAACACATTAAGTAGAAAAAGGAATTGGGAAGTGACTTGTATTTGGATTCCTTTCTTGTTTGATACCGATACCTGATAGTTTCCTCTTCAATCACCGACTTTCATCTATTAAATGTATTGGCATTTTGGCAAGTAAAATGTGGTTTCACTAAGTCTCTGACATGATAAACCCGAAGTAAAAAGAGGAAGTAAGAAAATGGCAGCGCCCTGGCTGCAGGTTCGCTTCCATTGGGGCATAGCCATGGCATCCCTTCACAAGTGCCACCAAGATTTTCTAACAAGGTCACAATGAGATTACCTGCGATGCCTCGACAATGATTTATTGCAATCCCAGTGGTCTTTTTGTGAAACCAACCCAAACAATGCACTAGTATGAGGGAAGACCCTCAAAATGACCATGGATTTTAGCATCAAGCTTGATCCCCTGCAAAATTGGTGATTTAATGACTGAATGCCCTAAACAGAGGATCAAGTTGAATAATTTTGATGCATCACCTGCCGTGCCTTTGTCTACAAAAATCAGCATGTTGCTTTGCGCAAGCTTTCAAAAGGCTGCGGTGAAGTTCCATAAGTTTCAAATGGCCCCAAAAATCTCTCCATAGCTGTTGAAGATATCCAGTGTTGTTCATGGTTTGCTCCAGCCCTTTGGTTTGTAGCACCACAAACCACACTCGAAATCTGTGTCAATATAGTGATACTTATATCAAAAAGCCTTGCATTTTTGTCAAACAATGGCACGGCAAATCATCGACATGAGCATCGCGGATTCCGCTCAGCTTTTTGGAGTCTGCTCTCAGGCAGTGTCTTCATTGGCGGCACACCACGATCCACACCACGAAACCACGAAACGTGGTCGGAGACCTGGAAATCTGGAGACAAATCTGGAGGGAAAGAAACTGAAACTATGAGAACAATAGATCTTAGCTGAACAAAGTCCAAAGAATCAACAAATGATACAGAATAATATTACATGAAATATCACATGGAAAAACCTGGCATTTTTTGTTGTTATACCACTGCTGAAACTTCCACTGCTTTTCTGTGTGTGTCAACGAGTTCCCAACTAGGCCAAGCCATGCTTCTGGAGCTTCTGTGTCAATGCCTATCAGAACAAACGGCGACTGCAAACGCTTCAACCCCAAAAAGGTTGGATACCCAAAACATCCCAACATAGCCATCTTTTGAAAGGAGCTACATTTTCCTAAGCTTGTTGGTATCACGGTATCTATGTTCAATGACTGTAACCTTTTGAAATGTCAATGGCTTCAGCAACCCTTACCCTCAGTGCATTGAGTTCTCTTTTTTGGGCATGCCAGAACCAAATTCCTTCGAAAACGCGCATGCAATGCATTTACACCAGCGTGATGCGACGTCACTGTTTTGTCCGTCACACCAGCAACCCTGCTTGGGAGAGTGTCGACAAGTCAAGACATTTTAGAACGATGTCATTTCATCATACTTTCAAAAAGTGTGGCAGTCTTGCAGCAAAACAGCTGAATGATTGAAACTTGAGCAACATGTTCAACAATAAAATTCATAAACTTACAAAACACATTTCCAATTCCAAAACGATCCTACACAAGCTCCATGTTTCCAATCCACGTTTTCCATGGACGAAATTTATCTCATCCCTCTCATCCCTCATCAGGTATTGAGGCCAAGCCATCGTACATAACGAGGCTCCAGAACCTGCAGGGAACGGTTCGTCCATGGGACCCACCTGGGGAAATGCCCGAAAATCATCGACTCAAGAAGTGCCTTTTGTAAGGGATGTTATCTACTAGTTTTGAGGAGGGTAATTGCAAATAATTAACAAACTAGGCTAGTTTGTGAAAAAAAAGTGAAATCTTGTTATGGAAGTTGCACAATTCTGAGGGTGATGTGACCAAAGGTGTGCTTAAAAAGAGACTTTATGCTCAGTGTTTGCACATTTTGCACCTCCTCTTCGTTGCCACCCACAGGCACAGAAAACCTAGAATCAACAGCTCGAGGCAGGAATCGTTGAGTCTTCAACCAAAGGATCCGAGATTTTCTGTTCTTTTGATTTCTTTTGTAGCATTTCACCATTCCTGGATTTTCCACAAAAAAATGCTAGACCCCGCCAACATGGAAACAACGGGTCATCATCCAAGCTGCTCTGCAATGTCATCTGAGTACATCTGCAGCAAACTCTCGCGGCCTGGTTTTGACAGAGTGACTGGCCTAGACTCACTGAGGTTTTGAACTAAGACAGAAAACTGGTTTTTTAGATCCTGGTTGATTGTGAAAACAACATAAGTAGTGAAAACTGCTGAAGATGTGAATCGAATCGGACATGTAGACAGAATGCCCTTTAAATGAATCCATGGATGAAACAAACAGATTTTCTGTTGGTGGTGAAATCAGGAAGGAATCAACCAATACATGCAGTCTTGAAATTCTCCCCAATAAAGGGAATGGTCTTGAAAAACAATCCAGGACACTCCAGGACAACTAAGAAACAAAATGAAACAAACACTCACCTAGGTGGTGGTTGAACCAACCTATTTGAAACATATTGGTCAAATTGGGAATCTTCCCCAAAATCAAAAATATTTGAAACCATCTAGAAACACTCACCCTTTTGGCACCTGGTTTCAGCAGTAAGCTTCTCAACTGCTCTGCTGTCCTGACAACTCATGGTACCAAGATCTCCAATGCCATCTTTTCTTGCAACAAATTACCGCGCAAAAAACATGTGATGGCTCATAAACTGGGGTGCTCAGCAAACACGATCTCATTGTCATTTAGGATCCAGGTGGATCCATTTGCAAGGGAAGTTTCAACCTCAACAACAACAACAACAACAACAACAACAACAACAACAACAACAACAACAACAACAACAACAACAACAACAACAACAACAACAACAACAACAACAACAACAACAACNACCACAACAACAACCACAACCACAACCACAACCACAACCACAACCACAACAACAACAACAACAACAACAACAACAACAACAACAACAACAACAACAACAACACGATGGTCCAAATTTCCGTTCGTGTCGCTCCTGGGAGCTGCCTTCTGCGAAACATATGGGATGGTTTGCACCTCGGTCATCATCAAAGTGAAGGGAACTCCAAAGGAATCGGAATTTTCCGGTTGATGGGAAAAAAATCCGGCTAACCAGTTGATATGGAGAATATCCCATTTCTTACAGGGTTTCATACAGGTCAGGTGGTGGAGGATCTCTTCCATCAACAGTGTGTAGTACCCGTGAAGACTAACGGCTGGAACCTGAACATACCACCCAAAAGGAAAAGGAGCAACATCGACCCAAATCACCAATTTTGGGGTTCCAGCTGTTAGTTTTCAGGGGTGTAAATTCAAAATACTGTATAACTATATTTTGGTTTGATACCTCCATATCATGCGTCAAACATCCTATGTTCAACGAAGATGTGACGGAGAGTACTTTTTTGAAATGAATCCCTACTATGTATATATGTATATATAGGTTATGTTGGGGGGGCCCAGAAATTTGTTGAACCTGAATGAGCCCCACCATGTCAGATGAAGTTTTCCCTTGTCAGGTTCCACACAAATTCGTTCAAATTATCGAATTCTTTCAACATGATGAATCCAAGGACACATTGACAGCAATTGCCTCTCTAGATTCTCAAGGTCGTTCAACCCAATTGAAATATTACATAGTCAAAATGGAAATCTTCGCAGAATAGGGATAACACGTGCACCAAACAACACGTTTGAAACCATCGTTTTCACTGTAGTTTCGTAGAACCCCCGTCCACTCTCCAACCGACAGTCACCTTGTCGGCTGGAACACCCTCAGCATCAATGGCAAAAAGGAAGTCCTGGATGTTGAGAGATGAATGCGCAAAACGACTGAAACCAGCACCTTCAAGCCGGGGTGCCAAATGGTTCCGTTACAAGGTGTGAAAAATCACCATCCCTTAGGGTTTGATTCGCACCCTGACTGGAAGGTGCTGGAAGACATCACTATTTACCATTGAACTCATGGAATTTCCAAAACCTGAATCTGAAGCATCCAGAATTTTAAGCCCTTGAAAAATGATTCATGTTTGACAGTTTTCTGGGTCATTTTCCCATCATGGAATTCCTTTCATCAAAAATCTGGGTCATTTTCCCATGGTGAGTAAAGACCTGAATTTGATCACACAAAGGGAAAAATCCCATGAGGTTTACCAAGTTTGGGTCACAAGTGTCACCCATGTGACGTCCTCACCAGTGGACTCAGCCCTCTTAGACAACAAGGCAGCTGTTGCAGCCACTCCGCTCCTGGAGGGTGCCATGAAACCAAACTGCTTGGGCCTAACTTGTTGATTCATTGTTGATTTGAGATATCTGAAATCATGGACATCTCAATGATATTTAGCTTTTTGAATCATCTGATAATATGAAATCTCGTGTTAAATTAGTATTGCTGCGAGATATTTTTTTTTAAGCCAAATGATATTGTTGTATTCTGTCTCTGAGGATTATCTGAGTTGGTGGGCATTCTCAGACGCTGGCTGTATTGAATATTGATTGCAATGGTTTCGAAGGATGCTTCTGTCAAGGTGTTTTCATAGCTTCTAGTTAATCAACCATCTTAATCAAGCAGGAAATCAACCTCCGCTTTGCATTACCTTCAAATGACCAGCCAAACCCCAGGGCCAAAGGAATCGGACACCAACTTCGAAACAACCAGCCATCCTCCTCCCCAATCCACCCCCCCCTCCCCTCCTTGCACTTCTACCGAGTTGGCCTTGCCGTACACGATGTAATTCCAACTTCAAGCGACCACCAAAGGATGGTACCTGATTCAGGCGATGCCGGTTCGCGATGGCTTCCTCGATGTCAAGTTTTGAATCTCTACGTGGTTGTATAACTTGATTCCTGGATATAATGACGACATGAATTGCTCAGTGATCGCGTTGACCCGAGCATTCTGCCAAGTACATGTATGCTTGTATGCCTGTATGCCTTCAATTTCCACACGAACAAATACTGAGGCCGGCACTGGCTGTGAAGGTGCAGAAAGGACGATGACTCAGCCGTGGCTGGAAAGTGGGCAGAAATCAAATCATGCAGCAACCTACCAAAAGGTGAAATTAAATGGCACGTTGTTATTGCCCATTTGCCACTGAAGCATAATTTTGTGAGGAAAATGAGGAAGCTTAAATCAAAGAAACCTTCGAATATCTTGGGCAATCAAGCCACATCTCCCAAACTCAAATCTTGGATGAATGGATTGTTGTCTGTGACCCCATTTGAGAGTCTGCCGAACTGAATTCTCCGGGACAAAAACAAAGCATCATCATCACAAATGAACGAGGCCTGAACAGTGTATCAACTCTTACATATCTGAGTATCATGATCCCAAATCGGCAAATCACAGGAAAAATCTGCTTGAATCGGAGATTTACAGCCCCAATGGAAAAACAAACATATAATTGCTTTTAAGGGAACCATCGTTTTTTATTGGCCTTTCCAAGTCAAACTGGGTTTAACAAACGCACCGGGTGCCACACCTTCATCAATGGGCGCTTCTGAATAACGTGCAGCTGAAAAGAAGGAGGCAGTAGACCGCACCACATTCAACGCTGCAACCGCCTGACCAGCAGCAAACCCATGGTGACCGGAGAGTAATACGTTTGCTGGAGGAAATCCCAAGGCCAACCACCTGGGATGTATAACAACCCTGTAAATAATGGGGTAAACTACCTATCAACTGGTGCAGGATTTCTTCCATCAACAGCTACAGTATACTGCTTTCACAACCCACACCGATTTGATATAATTGCAGAAACTCTGCACTTATTTCTAGCTGCTTTCCAATCCTAAAATTGCAGGCAAATGTGACATACGCTTTGAAGAACGGCTCAACTGATATTCTTGGATATCAATGTGCTGCTTGATGACTGAATGGCTGATGATTTCCTCAAAACTCACCAAAACTGGTCTTCCCAACAACCTTCCCAACCAATGCACCGACCTCCCAGGCAGCTGCTTCAGCCGACATGCCCGAGTCAGCATCAGCTCCACCTGTTCTCATCATCATCTTCACTGTCATTGCAGTATGTTTGGCTTCAGGGAATACATCTATGAATATACATATACATAGTACAAAGATGCAGTTACCCACAACGGGTTTGTAGGGTTTCAAAAGCCCACAGGTAGGGTTCTATCTTTTCCAGTAATGGATTCATATTGGATTCATAGACCAAGTTACTTCGCACTTTTTTGGTATTTGCACAATATGTTTACTTCCTACCAACTCACCCCTGAAAATTTTGCCGGGCCCCAAGAGGAAATGCTTGTCATCCAACCATCTTTCTTGAGGAGCTCTTGCTGTTAAACTTCGGGGGGGGAATTGGTTCAACTGAATCCTGTTGACTACTTCGAATGAGCTGAACCCCTGAAGTTTAACCTGAAAATCCCCCTAAAAAAAGGAGGAGATTCTCACCCAACCTTATCTTCCAACCATCATTTTTCAGGTGAACCACTTCCTTCAACGGCTTGTGGATGTACTCAGATACTGCGACTCAACCCATGCCATCAACCCTCAACCACCCGTCGTTTCTGCTCCAGCGAACCTCCGTTTTCGGTGGGGTCAGGGCCTGGCCAAACGGGAAACTCCCCAACCTCCAAAGAAGCCGCATCTGGAAAAAATACGCACAACCGAAAAATTGGCTAGTTTTTCCCGGGTGTGTGTTTGAAAATGATGTGCCCTTTTTTGTTTGAATGTTAATATATATAAATGATGTAAATAATGTATATTCTTAAAACAAGCTGCAATATATAATATCCCACCTGTTCCAATCAAAAAGATCCAAATGCAAAAATCTTGATGAACTAATCAAGAGGTTGCATCCAAATTTACCAAAAAGATCCAAAAAAACCCAGCATCAAGGAGGCCTTCTTCAAAAAACTCCTTGGGAATGGAGATCATGCTGCTTAGCCTGATGAGGTTGGCCATCGGGCCATACTATCAGAAGTATGTTGGTATGTTGATACATGTGCAAAATAATTTATGCACACAACTTCTTGGTATGCATATGCAAACACAAAACGTGTATATATATATACATGCATATAATGATATGTAAACTATATGATCTTTATATATATATATATGGGNTATATACATATTGTTTTTTGTACAGTATCTTATTAGTATTATGATGTATTATGATTGTATATGTATATGTATAGAATGGTCTCTGATGGTGCATGTATGTATCCATGTATGCATGTTTTTTCATGTAATTCTGTTAATTACATGTTTATTGTATCGTATACGTATAAATATACATAAATATCATACATCACAACTAGCTGGCAACTCTAGTTGGAATCAGTGTGCCTGGAACCCTGAAGTCCATGAGGCAAATCACGTGTCCAATATATGTGGACGTCTTTCAAAATTAGCCTAAAATCCGCATGTTTCCCAACATTATCTATTTTGACTAAGGTCCATGGAATGCCTCCAATTGCATGTGCAAGTCCGTCCCAGGAAAACAAGAAAAAACACACCAACTTTCCAAAAAAAAAATAAGGTGCAAATCAAATGATTGGTGTTTTCCATGGTAAGCCCATAGGTTTTTTCAACAGCCTCATGTTACCTCACCTCTTCAACTCATCCGGCGTTTCTTTGGTGAAGACTGTTTCAAGCCTCGTTTCACAGGTTGAAACGCTCTTACCTTTGGAAGCTTCAAAGGGTGTTTTCGTTATGAAGAACGTGGGATAACAGGGATGACCCTAATTCCTGACTCTGGAAATCTTTAAAAACATGGTGCATGTTTGAAAATGGCAGGAAACCAACCACTGGGTTTACTAAATCAGTTTGAGGCACACACACACACACATGTTCAACAGTTGCTTCCTGCAAGTCAGCAATTGCAGAGGAGTTGTCTATCCAAACAGAAAAGCTGAGGACATGACTGCTTATCAGCTACCTCTTGCCATCGACCCTGCATCGGAAAACCATGAGCATGGTGTTGACGCAAAAACGTCTTCGAATTGTCAATCCTATCCATCCTCAACCAAAACTTGATCCTTGTATATACCCATAGCATAAGGGTTATGTGTTGCCTTGCTATGGGTCCTTATACGAAACCATCTTCGCAAAACGTGGGACATCTACTTTCACCTTGGTCGACCTTTTGTAGAAACACCTGTCCGTTCGTCAGGATTTTGGATGACGGACAAACAAAAAATGAAGATGAAGCATTCAAATCACATATTATCTCATCCATCCTCAATCAGTGCCAAGAAACAATGCATTTAATTTTGGGCATGTCTTAAAAAATCAGGATCCCTCAAATCTACTGGTCGAGCTTCGAGCTTCCCATGTTTCAGACGAATCTCCATTTCACACGCCTCGTAGGTCCGAAGAATGGTTTCTCTGGCCTGGCCAGAAACAGATGCGTTGAAAAAGGTTCAAAAATAAAAACAGCAACAACTGGGTAGTTTGAGAAAGAACGCATCTTTATATCTTTTATATGCCAGAATTAGTATGAAGGTTCACATCTGTTCATGATCTACAATTAGCAGTGTAATTGGGTATGATATTCAGCTTTGAATCCATACAATATTGAAGTAGAACGAAATATATCATCATTAATTCTCATTGGTTTTGAAATTGCTCCAATAATGAATGATTAACCACCAATAATAATTCATCTTTAACCACCATTTCCTTAACCACCAATCTTCATATTATTCATCCATCTTTCATTGCTGGCTGCGAAAAAGGCCACATGCTGAATGCTGGCGGTCCTCGGCCACCAGCTCCACCACAAAAGGTGATGGCGCCTGAAAATCCCATGCTTTGGCTGTTAGTTTCAGGGAGGGTATGCGGGTAAATATATGCAATTTTGCCTGAAAATTATTGCATTTCAAAGATCAAAGATTTGTTTTTTTTGGCCAAAGAAACATCCTGTTCCCACTTTTCTTGATAAAAATAGGCAAAAATTCATTTAAAAAATCAGAGTGATTGCTTGGAACTTTTCACCAACAGATTTCTGAAGTGAAGGTGATTTGCTTCTTCTGGGGAGGTTGCCTACCAAAACAAACAACATGAATAACCTGGATTTTTTTTGCCAGCACAGGGGTCACTAGAACTCAGAAAAATCGACATGGCCAAGAACTGAGGCTTTGACAATATCAGATGCACCAGTAAATTGCCCAGAGATGGAAAGTTCCTGTTGTCCAGTCGATGCGCTGCAGGAAAACTTCCAGAAAGGAGATCGAAAATGGATGCTGCTAGCTGCTGTAGCTGGTGTCAAGAACTTTATTCCTGAAATTCTACAAACAACACCCAGTGGTTCCACATTAAAGCGGCAACTAAAAAAAACACAATAATATGGCTCTCTAAAACGCTGAAACCTTCAAGGAGTGGATCACATCGAATCTCTGCGTGTTGGAGTGTCTTTGAATTTCCGCAGCTCTAAATCAAAAGCAAGAAAACTTCCCACATCTTTCAGCTACTTTCAACCCAGCAGATTAAACCTAGAAAAGTCCGGTCTCTCATATTTTTGTCTGCGCTAATCTTCTCATGGATCTTGCAGCGTCCTCCAATGCTCTGTGCAAATTCGTCAATGGTGGCAACTGATCTACCACGACCTGCGTTGGAGTTGCGTCAGCTGGCAGCTTGGGGGAAACCCGAGTGGGACGGTTTCAAGAAGCATCTTATACGAGGCGATTTCACAGAACTTGGAGACAATGTTGAGCCCAGAAAAACACCTTTGAGACTACAAGGCTCAGAACAAAAAGCTGAGATCAAAGGGGAAGCACGACTTCCAGCAACGCCACACCATTCAGGAGATTCAAGCAAATCAAATGAAAGCGTCAAGACTAGGACCACCTAAAACTCTCAAAAGGGGGCCATCACAAAGGAGTCGCAGCATCTACTTTCCTCGTGCTATACAAAATAATGTTGTACATCATTTCTATATATGATCCCGGTTCGCGGTTCGCTACCACCCCCCCCCCCCCTGAAGAGTGGCACTAGCGTTCTACCTATTGGTAGGGATAACTAGTACGTCTTATACTATCCCAGATGT